>JAJOOR010010484.1:0-37553 GCA_036250505.1 Solanum acaule | reverse complement strand
TCTAGATGCACCACAAACTTTGCACGATTGAAGACAATTATCATCCTTCCAATACAACATGCAATCATTCTTACATGCATCAATCTTCTTACAAGAAATCCCAAGATCTCAAATTACCTTCTTTGCCTCATAATATGAATCCGGCAAGTTTGTTCCGTCAAGCAATAAATCATCTTTCAAAAACTTTAATAGCATCGTAAATGACTCATTACTCCAATAACCAATACTTTTAAGGTGAAGCAATTTAATCAAAGTAGAAAGTTTAGAAACTTTTGCACTTTCATATAATGGTAGATCAAGATCTTTCAATAACCTATAAAATCTTTTTGCTTCAGCATTTGGTTCCTCCTCCCGAAGATCATCACCAGTACTATTATTCATATTATCTCCATCAAAATCGGGGTACAAATCTCTTAGCAACCCATGTATTTCATCCTCACCGTCATCCTCTTCAATGTCATTATCATCTATAAATTCAAAATCTGATTGTGCTTCACCTAACATCTCCCCATGGTGATACCAAAAAGTATAACTTGGTATTATCCCATGTACTATTAAATGTGACCTAACTACAACACATTTTCTAGAAGTTGCATTACCACATTTAATACATGGACAATGGATCGACATTGGTTCTCCTAATTTTGTAAAAGCATAATCCAAGAAATTCTCTACCCCATCTATATAAGCATTAGCAAGTCTATCGTTAATAAGTTCCATCCATTGCTTATTAGCTGCCATAATCTTCATGCATGTAAAATAGATATAACAATACATTAGTATAACAACCAGGTACTCAAAAGATGGTAAAAAAAAGGTTACACAAATTTGAATAGTCAAATTACATGACAAAAATCTAGCAATTCAAGAAAATTCAACATATAAATAGTAAAAGACCAAATATTTCAAAATAATAACTTTTGAATGTACATTCTAAACATCAATAATATGTTTAGTTATTTATAAAAATCTTGTGTAAATGATTTTATTTCCCCAATAGACATCATTAGCTCCCTCCTATTAGTTAAACAACTTTGAGTTTTAGCTATAAGTTTTAACTCCGAGATCTCAATTATTTTTTTGGCAATTCTGAAGTTATCAACTATTTTCTTTGTGGCTATCTTGCATCTCCATGATAACTATTAATACAACCTCTTACTTCTTAAAAAACGTTAGGAACTATAATGTAAATCTAATTATGGTTACTCTTTTTCTTGAATGTATGGCAGAACAAACTTTGCAGATGATTTTAAAGCAAATGAGGGAATCAAATGGTGATTACATGAGAAATATACCAAGATTTGCTTGCAACTAAACTCCAAAACAGTGACCAAGATATTGACAACATATGTTATTTATGTAAAATTAAAGCTCAAAAATTCACAGTTCATTTGAAATTCTTGAAAAGTTGGAAAACTCATCAAGATGATCTGGTATATAGTCTCTACATTTATGATTAGGAACTGAATATACAAAGTAGGTTCACAACAAATTTATAAAATTACAAACAAGGTTAGATAAGTCCTATAATCTGATCCCATTATATTTATAGAAGAGTATCTAAAGACTAAAGAAAAAAGGTGAAGTATTTATATTTTTCTGTTTGTAGCATTTAAATTTTCTTACAGTTCTGCAATTTTTTATTACATGTATTGAACACATTAAAGTTTGGACAGTGGTAGTTACCATTACTCAAAAATCGATTGAACACACTAAAAGATCGCAACCACCAGTACCTCTTAAGAAATAGCCGATAAGACCAGATTAAATAACATAGCAAAAGAAATGACTAAAAAATTTGGACAAATACATGAAATATTTTCAAAAACATATTAGTAAAGAAGAAAGGCTTAGAAAAAAAAAACATACCTTACAAAACAAATCAACACAGAGCCTTCAAAAGAGTAGTTTTGCAGTCAATTTCAACAACAAGAAGCACCACTGATAGATTTAGAATTGAAGTCTACACCAACCGAGAAAGAAATAAGCGTAAATGAGATGCACTTCATAGAAAAGAAAATATGAAATGAAACAAAGAGCCTACAAAAAAATCAACCAGCTACATGAAATCAGAGAAATAATTTCAGTATAGTCTTTCCAATGCTATGTGTATTGCCTGATTTAAAAGAATTTATCCAGTTTCTAAGAAAAAAAAAATATAGGAAGCAAAGAAGGATGTATGAACCCTGAATGCAACATATTAATTCTCAACCGTAATTAGTGTTAATTCTTAACTCCTATTCAATTTGAAAGTATCTACACAAGGAAAAGATCATACAGAAGAACAAGGTCAGACAGAAAAAACAGATTGTGTAGTAATTGACTGCAACATTAATAAATGTGAAGGCATTCGCAAAACAACATGAAGAATCAGGGGAAATAATGCTACTTTTTGGTGTATAACGTGTTGCGAATGAGATCATGGAGATGTGAAAACTTAAATGCCCATTTGTTACCCATAGGAGAAGGTTTATTGGTGACTACTCACTAGAATAACACAGAGAGGCAGTGACTTTGGAGTTTCAGGGGAAAATGAATCGTTGAATTGTCAATTGAAGGTGATGTATACTCTGAAAAAGAACATGTATTCATAGTCAGATCTTCACATGAAAAACCTCTTTTAACATAGGTATTGATTTAGTACTATTTGATAGATTGTAGCATAAACAATACTTTTCCCACATCTAAGATGATATTAAACAGAGACATGGATTTTTTTAAATCCTAAACAGGCTATGCATTTTGAACTGTAAATATATAGAATAGTTTAATCATGCTAATAGTAGCACATACTATTAAATTTTTGAAAGTAGACCTAGCTTAAGCCATGGAACCACATGAAGCTGTCTTAAGCAGACCCAAAATTAAAGAAGTAGAATACAGGGGAGTGGAGTCAATCCAAGCAGGGCAGAACCATGTATTATAAAAATGTCATCAACTTAATGATAATGCAAGGAAATGTTACACTGTAAGCATTTAATGTAACTTAACAATAATGTAAGAGCCTGAACCAAAGAAATATGTCTTTTCTTTGAATGACTGGACAATACTCAAAGAGCTACTTCTAGTTCAAGAAAAAGGAAAAAGAAAGGCAATATTACAACCTCAACTCCATGTGTACATCAAAATGTTGTTGTGACTCGTTAGCAAATCATGAGTTATTTATTGCTTAACCAAGAAATGGCTTTGAGAACGAATCTTATTCCCACGGTGGAAAAATTCAAGATGTATACTTGTACTTGTAGATACAGATCATAATCATAAAGTAATAAAGCAACACAGATAGAACAAACCCAATAAGACTAGGGCGAAATTTTCAACAGACTTAGATGTGACAAAGCTAATATTTTGTAAGTTATTGTATTAAAGTTACAATAGATTATCAAAAAGATGATATATAGAATTCCTCCTTGCTACATATTTTTGCAAAGATTGCAGTGTCCTATGTACATAAAAGGTCAGGTCCTCGGCCACTCTCGTTGTTATAAAAAGTTAGTATTTTGAACTCATATTAGTGCTACAACTATTGTGTTTTGACTAGAACAACAAAAAAAATAAAGAAAATGGGAATAAGGAAACCTAATCTCCATAGTTTACACAAACAATTGTATCATATTATAAGGTAGAATTACACTTGTGAAGGATAATGAAAATTTTGTCCTGGAAATTATCAGATTTCAGATTGACAAATTTATACAATAATTATCACTATTGCGACTTCTTTTATTATCAATCGAGGCTACTGCAGAAAGTACACACAAACATATGCTAGAAATGACTAGTATACATAATTTAAGATCATGTACACCAAAAACCTACTGAAAACAACTAGATTATTCATAAAGAATAAACATAAAATTGGGCAAAATCAGAATTTTCACCTAACAATTCATAGTCAAAACAAAAGAACATACTTTAAAAGGAAGGGAACTCCAAGAAAATGCGAAATTATTGTCACACACAGCAAAGACCAACAACAATCAGGTGAAATTTAGAGTAAAAAACAAAAGCTGACTTCTGCAATTAGAAAAAAATGGCATTGATTTCCTTTATAAGTGTTTGAATAGATACCTGGAGTTAAAGGTACCAGAATATTCGTGGTCTGTTTTGCTGATTTTTCTCCATCAAATCAGTTCTCTAAGTTATCTCCCTTAGGTATCTCACTTTCTAGCGTAACACACAGCAAAGAACAACAACAATCAGGTGAAATTTAGAGTAAAAAATGAAAGCTGACTTCTGCAATTAGAAAAAAATGGCGTTGATTTCCTTTATAAGAGTTTGAACAGATACCTGGAGTTAAAGGTACCAGAATTTTCGTGGTCTGTTTTGCTGATTTTTCTCCAACAAATCAGTTCTATGAGTTATCTCCCTTAGGTATCTCACTTTCTAGCGTAAGAGAAGGACGATGTGTTGAGAAACTGCCGCATCTCTTCGAAGTGGTGGAGAAGGTGGTGTGCGTGGTGCAAGTTTGTGAGCGGAAAAATCGAGAAGATTGTTCATCATCTCTCTGAAGCTCGATGTTTTCTCACGGAGGGGTGGGGGTAATGGGAGACCTAGTTCTGATGGGTGGGTGGATAGGGTAATAGAGGATAAGTTATTTGTTAAAAATAAATAAATTGTTAAATATAAAAGGTTTAAAATAAAATGGGTTGTTAATTAAAATAAAAGTATGTGTCATTAGTTTATTATTAACGTCTGGGTATTAATTTTCTTAAAGTCCGGATATTGTCCTTTCGTTAATATTATATTAAAATTACCTTTTAACGACGGGAAAAAAATTGTGACGGAATATACATACCTATAACGACTGGATTTATATTCTTTCGTTAAAATTTGGTCGTTAAAAATCAATTTTGTTGTAGTGCCCAAATTTTCTCAAGAGTAAGGGAGAAGAAGCTAGGGTAAATTCAAGTTCATCAATCGTCCATTCATTTTGGGCTTTAAGTATCAAGATATGTGGGTATTCACTCATGGAGTCTTTTCCTCCATGGGGTCTCCAAGGTTTTCAATTTCTCAAATTCCCTTTCAATTGATCAAGTTAGGGTTTCAATTCAACCTTTATGGCTTTCATTCAATTATGATTTATTATTGTTGATTAGGTCTCCTAATGCATGATTTAACATTAATACATGATATTTAGTTGAAATTATGTTGACCCATATCAAATTTATGATTTTCAACTATGAACCTATGATGAACCCATGAACTACGAATTTCTAAATATATGCATGTTTTATAAAATTATTGTATATGATTTGGGGATGCTTTGAAAGGAAAGTATCAATGTTATTGTGAAAGGTTCTCACATGCTATTATGATGATAATTGTGAAAGGTATTTCTCACATATGGATTCACATTGGTGAAAGGTTTTCTCATCCATGTTCAATTGTGTTTAAGTAGTTGTTCTATGTTTTGATCTCAAAAGTGTGGATTGGTATTAATCATTTTCTTTCCTATGTTATATTGATATTTAAATTTATCTATTCCCTTGGGAGTTAGACTTAGCACCAAGAGGGCTTTGAGGTGGAGGCTCAAATAGGGTAGTCTCTAGTAGCAACCTCTAGTCCTAAACTACGTGCTCCCCCATAGGATTGTCTCAAACCAACAATATTGTTTAAATCTGATTTTTCAGTTGGATTGTATGAAATCACACCCATATTGTCTCGTTCTATCGTTAGTGTACAGATGAACAAACAAAGAACAAGACTAACATTTCATAAATCAATCCGAGGGGTATTTATTTTCTCAGATAATTCACACGAAAACCATAAAAATGCAAGAAAATTCCACGCTTGTTTCATCCTCTGCCTCAAAGGTGTTTCTTATTCAACATTATCAAACTCATCTTCAAAATTCAGCGAATAACTCAACGGACCATAACCAAACTTAATAAAAGAGAGTATTTGTGCCGATTCTATCCATTTCCGACGAAAATGTTGTTCATATGTGCTTTTTGTTTGATGAATAGTATGGTAGGTTGATGTTAAATTGGCGATACCCAAAGGTGAAAGCCGTCAATGCCAACGTGTTCAGAATGCCAACAACTTCAAAGACAAAATAGTGAAAATAGCAAAAGTAACAGAAAAATAAATTGTTGGTGGATTGCCTCTTAATTTATCAGATGAAGAGATTAAAAGATATTTTGAGAAATTTGGAACAATTGAAGAAGTAAAACTTAGTAACAGCAGGGGTAAAAATAACTTCATTTTAACTGTAAGGATATAGTCAATTAATAAACCAAAGTTGAGGGGTATTTTTAACTCTTTTCCCTAAGAAACATTTAACTACCCACCCATCAAATAAGCTTGTTTTCCATTAAAAAAATCGGACTTATGTGTTTTTCTAGTTTTTTTCTTTTACCGTTTTCCTAAATTTTGATAGATGTTTACTTCTATATTTTGAAAAGTAAAAAGTACGGTTAGTTTCAAGTTATATATATTCCCTATTATATAGTATACTTGTTACGGTCGCCCGTGCTGTTCACGAGCCCAATAATATTAATTTTTATAGCAATCAGTGATACGATTGGTGGATATTTTTAGCAAAATAACTATTGATTTTAGTGGTATTTTTTATATATATAATTAAAATTTATAGCAATATATAACAATACTATGATGAATGTGTTATATACTTAAGTGAATTATGCATACAATATAAATGTATCATAAGTTTTAAAATATATTATATTTGTTTTGTATGAAATTAACACAATATATTATAAGTGTATTGAAGTGTATGTTAAATGTATTATCCAAAAATAAAATTTGTATTATATGTGTTTATAAATTATTCTCTCTAACATGTATTGAAACTGTATTATAAGATGAGAGGGAGTTGCACTACAAGAAAAGTGTGAATTATATGGGGATTTTCCTAGGGATTAGTATGAAAATTTGCAAGAAAATAAGTTTCCTATGGATTTTCATACTAATCCCAAGGAAAATCCCCATGTAATTCACAATTTTCTTGTAGTGTTGCTCGGATGGTTAGCACCCCTCATTTCCAACCCGAATGTTGCGAGTTCGAGTCACCAAGGGAGTAAAAGGGGTGGGAGCTCCTAGGGAGGGTAAAAAAAACTGTATTATAATTATATTATAAGTGTATGATAAATATATTATCCATAAATAAAATTTGTATCATATGCGTTTATAAACTATTCTCTCTAACATGTATTAAAATTGTATTATAAATATATTATAAGTGTCCCGTGAAAAAAAAATGTTATTGCTATCAATAATAAATATTTTCTTAATAGAGGATATCTATGCAAGTTTTCCTTTATAATATGTGGATAATATTTATATTTGAATGTGTCATGACTCAGGGGTACGCCCTAGATGTAACACGGCGTACTCGACCCCGAAGGGGTCTTATACAAGCCCTTAGCATATCATAAACATAAGTAATAGAAATGATGCAATATTAAAAAAATTTACAATCGAAGTCTTTTCATAAAATCAAAATAGAAGTCTAGACATTGTCTCATTAACCATCTAATACATTCGAGAATTCAATAAGGATCACAACCCTTTACAACATAGTCTCAAAAGAAAATGTAAGAAAGAAACTAGAAAAGAACAACTCTCATCCTCGAACCATGAGGACTCACCAAAAGCGTGGAGAATAGTCAATCCAAGCATTTATCAAGATGGAAGCAAACCTCAACAACCGGGCCCTACACTTATTATAGAAAAATGTAGAAAATATGGGTTAGTACAAAATTGCACCAAGTATGGAAGTCATGCATAAAAATCCTTAAAACATGCAAAAAGGGATATTTTAGTTGAAACCATGCACTTTGTCAACTTTAAGAGTCATCATGCACATATGTGTAAATACATAAGTCAAACCATTTCATAAGCAACCCTAAGCTATACTTGTGCAATGCATAGACAAGATCCCATAATCCTATCTAATACTAAGTATCACTTTTAGGCCACCAAGTTCATGCATATCATACCTTGACCTCATCCATAGCCAATACTCATAGACAAGGAAACATTCATGTTCATGGCTTGTAGCAAGTAAAGTTACTCTTAGCAACAATCCATATCATACATGCATAAGTTCATATATCTTCATAGCATAAGGAAACCACACCATAACCCCTTTCAAAGCCTACTTGTGCAATGCATGAGTGAAGTCCCATACACCCACTCACACTAAGTAGATCTCGTTGAGTAGTCATAAGTATAGTTCATGTTCATGTTCTTGTCATAGTTCATATTCTTGTCATGTAGGGAAATAGCCTTAACCGACATAGACCATGTGAGCTACATGGAATCCGGTGTCATCCCCCCACACCGAAAAGAGGTGTCCTACTTGCCTAAGGTAGAATTAGTTTGTTAGCTTAGGTGGATCCACTAGCTAAAGACCTATGTGGGCACATAGTTTCGATATAGACAGATTGCTTCTAGAAACCTGGACTGCTGACGTAAAAGTTTTCCTTCTCATGAGATACCTATTTTAGGAACCCAGACTAACTGGCGTAAAAGGAACCCATTGGAAAGCCGGACTAACTGATGTAAAAGCTTTCATCTCATTTTCATATCCACTCGGTGCTAAGCATATTCCCCTTGAAGTTCATGTTAAGTCTTAACTTAGGTTCATGTTCATTAAAGAATGCCCTAACACTCAAACCAACATGATATCATGCAGCTCATAGATTCATTAGGTGAGAATGGCCTTTCAACCTTAGAATCATTAATATGTGAGTAAACCTTTCACATCATGTTCATAGTGTGTTCATGATAATAACCTTTCAATCAACACAAAAACATTATCATAGTCATAGACATTTCATGCATATTCATGTGTAAGGGTATGGGGAGAATGACCTTTCAAAAATAACACATTTATACCATAGTCATAGGATCCTCACTTTCTAAGTGAATCACAAGTTCATACATAATTCTCATAAACATGTATAAACCCTCATAATTTGCCCTTCAAGGACCATGAATCACATAAAACCCAAACATCTAGAATTTCTACATTAGATATGGAGAATATCATGATTCAATAAACTCAATCAATATAGACATAATTTATTCACATGATTTCATAATCAATCAACCCATATCATGAACTCACAATTTAGTAATATGGGGATTCATGGGTTCTTGGGGGGATTTTTATTATAAATCAACAATAAATCATCAATTCATCATAAATCAATCATTGAAAATGTTTTGAAAGAGAACTCATGACTTAGATTGAAACCCTAACTTTATGGGGAAATTGAAAGCTTTCAAATCTAGTTTTTAAGGGACTCTATGGGTGGAAACTACCCATAGATGAAAAGCCACCATACCTTAAGATGAGTCTTCAAGAAATTGGAAGAAGAAGCCTTGAATTTGGCAAACCCTAGCTCCAATTCTACTCTTCTTCTTCTCTGGGTTTCGGAGAGAGAAATATTGTGAGGGAGATGAACTTTTGGTTTGATTTGGGTGCTTCAGAAAAATGACTTAGTTTAGGGGATTTTGACTTAAAAACAACTTATATTGTGACCTCAAAATTACCCAAAACGACCTCACTTTGATTGGACTTAAAAAGAAAATTATTGTAATTGACCTTCATTAAGTGACTATGCCAAGGCACCACGAGGGGCCTTCACGAGTCGTGGTGAGGACCACGATCCGTGGTCCCACTCGTGAAGTTGGGGCAGTAGCTAGGCACATGGTGCCTTAAGCTTACATGCACAAGGCATTCCCACGAGGGTCTCCACGAGTCGTGGTCCCTCTCGTGGTCCTAGAGGCAGTAGCTATGCTACTTGGGGACCTTAGCCCAAATGCCCAAGACATATTCACGAGGGGCTCCACGAGCCGTGTCAAGAGCAAGGGCCGTGGTCCCTCTTGTGGGCCTTGAGACAATAGATAGGCCAGTTGGTGGCTACTCCTCTTTGGCCAAGGCAACTCCATGAGGCCTCCCACAGGCCGTGGTGATGGCCGTGAAGTTGAGGCAGTGTGCTCCAAGGTTGGGGCAGCCTTCGCCTTTGGCCTTGGGTTGGCCCCTTTGCCTTGGCGCTTGCCTTTTTGCCTAGACTCTTGTAGCCCTCATTTCAACCCCAGATGGTCTACTAATCTATAGGAAGTCATTTTATGGTTTTTAACCTTTACGTTTAGCTCTAGGTTAGCCTACTAGATTCAGGAGTGTTACATTATCTCCCCCTTGGGAACATTCATCCTCGAATGACGATCTAGACACCCTAAGGAAAGTAAGACTCAAGACTAGAAGCCCATCATGCATGCAACATCAAAATAATGAATAATTCAAAGGAGGAAACATCAACTCCATCTCAAGACATAATCAATGAAACACAAGGAAGTAGGAGCTACATCCACAACCCATTATGCACAAAACTCATCATTTCACATAAACATAGGAGGAACTACCTTCTCCAACTCAAAGCAAGCTCAACAAAACATTATGGAGCCAATGACATATCACCAAAAGCATAACTAAGCATGTTCATCAATCATCTCACGAAGTCAAATATGCAATCATCATACTAAAATGCACAACAATATGAGGGACATATAAATCATGAAAACTCATTTTATACTAAACATGAATTCTCACAAGAACATGCATATCATAAGGAAATCATGAAGAACACATAGCATATACATGACTCCCAAGACTCCAAACTCAAGAGAGACTACTTACCTTAAGCTTGGGTAGGAGTAGAAGGAAAAAGATGAGGATAGCGGGACTTCATATCGGCCTCGCCTCCCATGAAGCACCCTCAACTAAATGATTCCTCCATAAAACCTTTACGGAAGTTATTTCCTTGTTTCTCAACCTTTTAACTTGCTGGCCTAAGATTTCTACCAGAACCTTTTCATATGAAAGGCTCTCATCAACTCCCAACCCTTCTAAGGAGATGATGGATACCGGATCACCAATACACTTCTTAAGCATGGAAATATGAAATACCAGGTGAACCAGGGCCAACTCACTTGGCATGTCTAACTCATAGGAAACTTTCCCAACACGTTTTACGATTTGATATGGGCCCACATATCGGGGACTAAGTTTCCCTTTCTTGCCAAACCTCATCACACCCTTCATAGGTGAAATTTTCAAATAGACCCAACCATTAACTTCAAATTCTAGATCCCTCCTTCTAACATCGGCATAAGACTTTTGCCAACTTTGGGCCATCCTCAACGTCTCTTTAATGAGTCAGACTATCTCAATGGCCTCATAAACTAGTTTGGGACCAATTAGAGCAATTTCACCTACTTCAAACCAACTAAATGAAGACCTACATCTCCTACCATACAATGCTTCAAAAGGAGCCATGGAAATACTTGAGTGGTAACTATTGTTGTAGGCAAACTCTATCAACGGTAGATGGTCATCACAATTACCTTTGAAATCTATGCCTTTATACCCCTGGCAAGGTATATTGGGTCCTCTCGATAGAGCTTATACATCGTACTCCACTTTTAGCTCATGTGGTTTATGTCGGTTAATAGTAGCTCCCACAATCAGATTCTTAGTTCATTGACCAGGTTTTCAACATTTATATCAGTATATAGTTCAGCATGTCATCTTCATGATTAGTACTTGGTCATTGCATTTAGCTCAGCTTTTCAGTTATATTTCAGTAGTTATATTCTGTTCAGATTACCTCTTTGCTCAGCCATGCATTGTTCAACTTATATATTTTGTTCAACTATTATCTATATCATGCATTCTCAGTACATTCCAAGTACTGACGCATACTCTGTGCTACATCCTTTCATGATATAGGTTCACATACTCATCATCCAGATCACGCTTAGATCGATTCTTGGTCCACATTCAGCAGCTTCAGTGGTGAGTCCTCATATTCTGAGGACAATAGACATGCTTTCCATTTTTAGTCTTTATATTCAGTTTTCAGTTTTTTTAGAGTTAGCTGAGGGGGATGTCCCAGCAACTCAACTCATTTAGAGGCTTTTCAGACATAGTAGTAGATTCAGTTTGAGTTCTTAAGTGGTTGTTTCAGTTATCACTAAACTCTTAGCATGTTTTATATAAATCAAACCAGTTGGGTTTTTCCCTCTTTTCAGTTATCCACTGTTTTAGCTTCCGCATAGTTGAAGTCTTATTCAAATATTTATTGTATTCTTGATATATGCCAGAAATAGGGTTAGCTTGGGGTCACTCGTGATCCTAGGTCTCGTGTTACATCAAGGGGGTAGCCTCGGGGCATGACAACAACCATATTGAAACCTCTTGAGTTGAATTGTCCCTACCTTCTCACCGAAAAGCATTTTTGAAGCATTGGTATGTTTGAATATCAAACTTAGGTCAAAAGCCTAAGTTTGGGGTGTGGAAAGAAAGGAGGAATGAAATCCCGATAAAAGGCAAATGAAGATGAAATGAGACTCTCAACTTTGAAGTTTGTTAAAAAAAGAAGGAACCCTTCCTTATCAAAAAATTGTGTGATGAACAACAATTGAAAGTATTGTAATTAAAAAGAGAGTTTGGTGAAATAAAAAGGGGATTCAAAATAAAGTTATTGACGAATCAAATCTTGAGTTATCAAAGGAAATGAAACAGAAAGAACTTGAGTAGAGGTGAATATGATTGCAAAAATACTTCGAAAGGTGAAGTCACTAAGCCAAATTTACCATACCTTGACCCTCAACCCCATTACAAGCCTAAAATATCCTTGAGATATTGCATGAACTAGGTTGTGTGATGATTGGAAATTATGGGCAAGCCTATGGGATGAAACTTGCATGTATTTCTCTTTGGAGAGAGTGAGAGTGGCATTGATTCCTCACTTCTTTATTGATTTGGTTTGTGAGAGCATGAAATCTTTCTTGATGTGAGGGAACTTGCATGAATTTTTTGAAACATGGTCTTGCATTAGAAAATAATCTATAGTGAGCTTGAGTTTGTGTTGAGACCGGCTAGTCATCATTTGAAGTTTCTCAATCATGATTGAGTGTACCATGTTGTTGAGAGTAGTCTTGTAATGACACTTGTATGTTAGCTCTGATTGAGTACTGTTGTAGACACCCATGTTGAGCTGATTGTGTTTTTTATTTACTTGAGGACAAACAAAAGTTTAAGGTGGGGGTCTTGAAAAGTTGTAGACTTACTCTCATTTGAGGTCAATTTATTTCAACAATTAGTGTCTTGAATCTCCACATTGTTGATTGCCTAACAATAAAGGAGGATCACCCAATGGGTATGACCTCACCAGAACATACAGTGCACAAAACTTAAATTACTTAAGGCAATTTGGTAAACCAAAAGGGAAACAACAACTCACCGAATGTGAAAGGCAAACGTGGTGACCATCGCTGAAAGGCACATTACATGAAGAAAAAATGAAGGTTTCAAAGGCGAAAAAGGTGGTACTCAGCAATACAATGAATGCAAAAGGCATACTTGATCGAGCTCAACAACTTATGTTAAAACACATGAATCCTAGAGCAAGAGGAAGTCGAGCTGGAGAGCAGTTGGTGATTCGCCCAATATGATCGGTGAACCCTACTAACGTTGCCTAGTTGGACCAACGTGGATTTTTGGGCCAATGTTTGGAGAAATTTTAAACATCCTAAAGGAGAGTTCTGAGGTTCTAAGTCCTGAAAAATAGTTAGAGAATTCTAAATCATTTCTTAGAGAGAGAAACAATTTACTTTGTGAGGAACACATTTAGTTTTTGGGGGTTTTGAACTTTTGCTCTTGAAACTGACAACTTGAAGTGCTAATCCAATGTGGGTTAGCTTATAATTGCTTAATTTCATGCAAGGCATAATTTTTTTACACTTTCTGATGGGTGGCTAAACCCCAAGATCTAGGGGTGCATTTATGGGATTGGGTGTTGATGTAGTGTAATGTGTATTGTGTTATGCTCTATTTTGTTGACATTCATACATGGATTTAGGATAATTAGCATGGGCTAATTTATGTGTTAAGGTTGCAAACTTAATTCCTACTTCCAATCTCCTATTGATGTTCGAAAGAGATTGATTGGAGTAGGTAATTAGTTCAATACTAGCTATTTGGGTTTTATGTATGCAAGTTGGTTGAAAATATAGGTTATGGGTCAGATTTATTTACACTATTTCTACATTGAAAGGGAGAATAGAGTATGGTAGTTGTTTGTTATTGTTCATAGATGAGACCGAAAGGAGATTCCATGAACTAATTCTATGATATCAAAAGAAGATTAGTGTCATTGATATTAACCCAGCCTATCCATGAATGTTCATCACTATAGAGCAACATAATTACTCCTATGTTATGTTGATTCCAAATCCCACACCCCTAGATTACTTGTTACTTCTTTGATTTTCCAAAATTCTTGTTTAATTTTGACTATTGATTACAAAATGCTTTTTGTAAATTTGGTTGAATCATCCACCCACTTTTTTTTACTATTACAAATGAATGACTTTACAATCCAAATTTCTTGATAGAATTTTCCGCGATATACCATTCTCTATGGGATTCGAGCCCAACTCTTAGTTGGATATTTTAATTGACGACGACCGCTTACTCTTTTAATTGGTTTTGAAGAGTATTCTAAGTGTTATCAACCCACACACAAACTGTAAGTGTAACTCTATGGTACCCGCTTCACTAGTTAATATGTACTGACGTGGTACCCGATCAACTAGTTAGAATGTAAGAAATTGTACCCAATCCACTCAAAAATATGTACTAGTGTGGTATTTGATACACTCAGAAATATGTACCCGCGTGGTACTCGATCAACTTATCAAACAAACTTTATAATCACAGTTAATAGAATCACATTTGTAAACCAAGTAAACATATTCAATGCATATGATGAAAAACATTCAACATTTCAAATCATGCCTTTTCCTCATTCCCTAACCATATATCATTCATGAAATACTAGCAAAGTAGCTTAAAAACACATATAACATAAACAAAAAACAAGCGACCATCACTTTCGTCGAAACAAGCATAAATGGTCTAAAGCACTTGAGCTTTCCCTTTTTGTCATGCCTTGACGTGTTCTTGCTTGCATTGATGATCGAATATTTTGCATGTTCTTGGAAATGTCCTTTAATTATAAAGTTTAAATGTTGTTAAACTAATGTAATACCCCTTTTCATTTTCAATAATTAGGATAGAGTTTAAAGGAAAAAAAAAGGAAGATAAGAGAAACAATAGTAGTCTAATAATGGGGAAGAACGATGAAGATTTTCTCATCGATATATGTTCACCGTCTTATTTAAATGTTTTAAAAAATCTTATATTATGAATTATGACTTCAAACTTATATTTATTACAATTTTAGTGAACTTTTGATGAAAAAAAATTAAACATTTTGATATATTTAGTGCTACATTCACTTGTATAAGTGTAGATTATCCATGTTTTGTTTTCTGAGCACATTTTTTTTTCCGAATTTCATATGAACTCATAATGAATAATTGATGGGGAATTGAAAGAGGAGGAAGTTACAGTTGCGGTGGAAGGCTACAGTTATTATTGTTATATTTTAATGAAATCTTTATACTAAATTTACTTGTATTGAAATAGGTTAGCTTATGAATGTGTGATTTTTATTTTCTGAATCTTATGTGAATGTGAATGCATAACTATAATCTTAGTAACTAATGAAGAAAAAAGTGGTAGTGGGGATAAGGACAAGAAAGAAAAAGAAATAGAAAATTTGCCCTATGTGGGTTAATGATATTGTAATTATGAAGGATAATTTCATATTTACTCTTATGTTTGACTTGAAAAGAAAAATAATAACATTTTTTACCATTATGGACCTTGTTGCCATGTCTACTATCCCTACACTGATTTAATCCACCTAGTTTTTTTTACATCTAAGTTATGAACTTGTTTGAATTTAGTTATTAAAAGGTTTTTTTGGTTTGATGGATAACGAAAAAGTAATTATGGGATAATTTTTTAGTATCCCTCAATTCTTTGTGTGGTTACGAAGTGTGGGATAAGTTATCCTTGAATTAATGATCATGACTGGGAAAATTTATCCCTCCTTGTGTGCGGATAAATTAAAAAAACTTTATGGTCTTGGTACCTCCGTTTTATAAAAAGTGTTTAACATAAAATACTAAGCACCAACAATATCATTTATAAATATTTGTGATACTAATATCACTCACACAAAAGATTGTAAAAAAAAGGAAGAAATACCATGTGACATGTGGCCCCCACAACTATATGAGTCTAGTCAAACACTACATTAAATTTTTTTGGTTGCTTCCCGTACCACTTTGCTATATAAGCAGTTGTTCTCCCTTCATTTTCTCTCAACTTAATATATTTTTCTAATATCCTTGTAATATATTTTTATACATAGTAACAAAAAAATGGCCCCGAAGGCAAAATGTGTAGCAGTGGCGAAGACAACCAAGATGGCGCTGAAAGGGAACGGAAGTGTTGAAAAGAAGATGCATTATTGAAGAGTTCAAAAAGAGGGATTCGGGGAGATACTCCGCACAAATTAAAGATCCGTGGAAAAAATGTCGTGTTTGGCTAGGTACATTTGATACAGCAGTGGAAGCAGCAAAAGCGTATGATGCAACTGCTATTAAGTTTCGTGGGATTAAAGCAAAGACGAATTTTCCTTTTCTGGCACCGCCGGTCAATTTGCCTCCAAGGTAGAATAGTTCTGTTCAGTCAGCGAATGCAATGTTGGCAGTTGAATCACCACTGCCATTGGATCTAAGCTTCGGAAGGAGCTACTCATCCTCCTCAGTTGGTCTGTCTACCAATGGCATAGGTAACCATATGTTTCAAAATCCTAAATTTTGTCTTTCTCCGATTGCTTCAGGTTTTATGCCGTTGAATCAATGGTGTTGTAAGGAGAATGCGGTGTTCATTCAGGGAGGTGGTGGTGGTGGTGCCACTGTTTCCATCACCGATGCTTCTTCTATGATTGATTTTATGGGTAGTGTGAAGCGTAGGCACATTGATATCGACCTTAATTATCCACCGACACCAGAGGACATGTGAAAATTGCTTGCACTAATGATCGAAGATTTTGCATGTCTTGGAAGTGTCCTTTAATTCAAAAGTTTCAATGTTGTTAAATTAATGTAATACCCCATTTAGTTTTCAGTAATTAGGAAGAGTTAAAAGGAAAAAAAGGAAGATAAGAGAAACAATATTAGTCTAATAATAGGGAAGGGAAGAACGGTGATTATTTACTCATCGATATATGTTCACTGTCTTATTTTAATGTGACAAAGAATCTTATCTTTAGGAATTATTACCTCAAACCTACATTTATTACAATTTTAGTGAACTTTGGATTAAAAAAATCAACATTTTGATCAATTTAGTGCTACATTCACTTGTATAAGTGTAAATTATCTATATTATATCTTTTGAGCATGTGTTTGTTTTTCTGAATTTTCCATTGACTCATAATGATTAGCTGATGGGGAATTGACAGAGGAGGAAGTTACAGTGTGGTGGCTGGCTAAAGTTATTATTGTTATATTTTTGTGAACTCTTTATACTACATTTACTTGTATTGATGTAGGTTAGCTTATGAGTGTTTTTTCTTTGTTTAATCTAAAGTGAATATGGATGCAGAACTATTAGCTTAGTAACTGATGAAGAAAAAAGTTATAGTGGCGATGAGGACCAGAGGAAAAAGAAACAGATGATCTGGCTCGTGTGGGTTATTTATAATAGTTATTAATATGGATAATTGCATATTAACTCTTACCTTTGACTCGCAAGGAATATTTAATAATTTGTTTAACATTTATTGACCATGTTTCACGTCGAATATCCCTCCACTAATTTAATCGACCTAATTTTGTTTGTATCTATGTTAAGAACTTGTTTGAATTAAGTTATTCAAAGGTTGTTTGGTTTGATTGATAACGAAAAAGTAATTCTTGGATAAGTTTTTAGTTCTCCTCAATTCTTTGTTTGGTTATAATGTGAGGGATAAGTTACCCCTCAATTAATGATCATGATTGGGATAAGTTATCCCTACTTGGGGGTGGCATACTAATTCCGGGAAAACTTATCCTGGGATAAAAATATAAAATAACAATACTATACCCTTAAATCCTCTTTTATACATCATATGTACATACATATATATTCAAAAAAAAATATGGTCTTATTTGGAAAGCGGATTGGAATGAAAATATATCATGATTTTGTTATTACTCCCTCTATTTAAAAAAAAAGTGAATTACTCTTTTTTACTCAGCTTAAAAATGACTTTTTTTGTTTTCCTTTTGGCAAAACTTTAATCTTCGTTTTATAGGTGGCTTGTTTAACGCCACACGATTAAAGGACATTTGTGTGTGTATGACATATCTTTAATTAATTGAAGATCACAAAATTTAAAAGTCTTCTTTATTTTTTTTAAACACCATGTCAAATCAAACTAGGTAATTCTTTTTTAACCTAAAGAATTTTAAAATTTTCTAGTAAATAAAATATTCAAGAACGATATATTATAAATAAATAAACTCAAGACAATAAATTTTTTAAGGAGCTATCTTAGGTGAAGTTATCAAGTAATGTTAAAGGTAAGAAAGTTTAATGCTTAAGTTATAAATTTTACTGTACTAAAGAAGTTGTAATAAAAATCTGATGAGGTATAAGTAAAAAGGAAGTGATATATTTATAGTTTAAAATTTGAGTAACATTTTGCACGATTTTCATAATGATCATATCTGCATGTTTGAGTAGTTAGTACGATAAAACAGTTTTGAATTCTGTGAGAATGCTACAAATGAACATTTTGAGTCATTGATAGGCATAGGGGTGGCGAAATTAAACCGAACCTGCCAAATCTTTTTCAGTTTAGGAAGATTATTACCACCCATTCATGAGTTCAACCCATTTTATCAAACCCATTTCAATCCCTTAAAAGTTATTGGCTCATGAGAAATCTTGATAAATTTTAATCTCAATTTGATATATTAAATATTTCCATAATAAATAAAAATAATAATTCTATTAGGTACTAAATTATTTTAAAAGACCAAGTAAAACAATTAAGCTGAGTAAAATTGGTCTCGATTGAATCTTGACATGTTATATAACTTACTATCTAACCCATTTTGACCTAACCTGTTTTCACCGCTGGTTTTGATGTTGATCCGATTTTTATCATAACTCATTATAACCCGTCCGAATTTGATCCAACCTTCCCAATCATCATATCAAAATAGGGCTACAACATGGTTTTGTCTTTTTCAGTGGATAAGAACAAACTTATCAAATAACTCTAGGTTATACTAGTGTTATTTTACGTGAATTGGACTTGATTAAATCCACTTAAATTAATAAACATAAATTTAATGTACTATAACTAATAAGAAGACAAAAAAAAATCTAAACATTCATCACCGCAGGTAGCTTACATATTATGCAATCTACTTAAAAATCTAATGTACTTCCTATCTAATAGAAGTGGAAAAAATGACTTCTAATGAGGATGGCGTCACATATTAAATGTGGTAAGATATGTATAGTCATTACCCTTTTCTTTCGGTATGCGCGAGCAGTGTTATTTGCGTCTAGTATGTTTAATTTATGAATTGAACAATGAATTAGAAAATATACTATTCATATGCAAGTTAGAGGTTTGGAGATAAACTCTGGAGTAGAAAAAGTTTAAGTAGAGCAGCACCAACAAAACAAATTGAAGTGCAAATTGAGTGTTCAGTTTGATGAAGAAGATGCGAAAGTGAGGCTTTCCATACAAACTATTTCGAAGATAATATGTTTTATGTATCAAGGGTCTCTACTTCGGATAGTGGGGACATCGATGATGATGTCACACATCACATTGGGTTGGCATAAATTAAATGGAGGCTTGGTTCTGGACTTTTGTGTGATAAGAAGGTACACCCTAAACTTAATGGTTTGTTTTAAAAAATGGTGGTTAGAACGTCCTTGTTGTATCTAATGGAGTGTTGGCCAATCAAGAACTCATATGTTCAGTAGTGGCATGTTGCGACGATGAGGATTTTGAGATAGGTGTGTGGGCATACTAGCTGCGAAATGATTAAGAATGAGGTTATTTTGGAGATTATAGAAGTTACCTCTATGGTGGAAACTATGAGCAAAATGATATTGAGATTGTTCGAACATGTGCAAAGAAGATGCACTGATGCCCTAGTGAAGAGGTGCGAGAGTCTGGTTGGAGGGTCTACCGAAGGAGTACAGGTTGACCGATGAAGTATTGAGAAGAGCTAATTAGATAATACATGGTGAAGTTCATTTTACGGAGGACATGACTTTAGAAAGGAAAGAGTGAAAGTTGCGTATTGGGGTAGAAGGTTAGAAGGGGTGAAGTGTTGTCTTGTAGTGCTTACATTTAGCTTTGTTAGTTCATGTTGTAGTACTAGTCGTATCCTTGTAGATCTTGCCTTATGTTGTGTATTGTTTTTAGATTACCACACTATTTTGTTGTTGTTATTGGTTGTTTCTTTATTATAGTCTTTACACTATTTTGTTGTTGTTATTGGTTGTTTCTTTATTATAGTCTTTACACTATTTTTCTTATTAATGTCTATGCTTTCGTTATTATATTTTCTTCCTTTACATGAGTATGATGTACTTGAGTTGAGGAACTTTCGGTAACAGTATCTCTACCTTTGCAAGGTAGTGGTAAGGTCTGTGTATACTCTACCTTTTCGGTAACAGTATCTCCCACTTATTAAAATTGTACTGGGTATGGCATTATTGCTATTGTTGTCTATGCATCATTTTATAGGTTAACTATTTATTAGGATATGCATGCAAATTTAGTTGATCAAACAATAACATTTAGTATTTTTTTTAAGTATAGTTAAAATAATGAGTGAAGCATTAAATATGGATGCAACAAGTGACAAGATAAAATTAACAAATGTTATTAGCATGTTGGTCGACATGACTTTCTGACAAAGGCCATCCGAAAAAGTAAATATTAAGTGAGTTTGATAGATTTAAATTACATAACTTCAAAGTAATGAGAAGTGCATAATCAAAATCCCAATGGAATATGAACAAGGGATAGTAATATATTTAAAGTTAAACCCTAAATAGAAAAAATGTAGTTTTAAAAAAAAATAAGAATATGTATAGCTTTTAAATTTTTATGATCTTAAATTTTTATATAAAATATTAAGAGAAGAATTAAAAATATATGTAAATTATCTTAATTTTTTAGATTTATATTTGAACTTGTCCACTTTTTCTACTCGAACAATAATAATATTTCAAATAGTAAAATTAAATAACTGATAATTGAGATGTGTTTCAATAAACATTTGATAATTATTCATATAAGAAACTTACATAACTAGGATATTTTCAATATATTTTTACTCTTAAATTTATAATATTATAACTAAATATTTTTTCTTATTATATAAGAGGAGCTTGAGGCTGAACTAGACATGATGGTACGTCTCCATCGACCAAGAAAAACATAAAGTGAAATATCAATACACAATAACAATGTACTGGTAGGATCATTGGCTAGTTAAATATTTATTCGAGATGAACAGGTAACCACAACTTTGTAAAATTGATAACATACAATTACAACAAAAATACAATATAGCCTAGACTCCCACTCCCACTCCCACTCCCACTCCCCACCCTGTGCAGTTATACACACTAAAAATATACAGTCACAACACAACAAGCAATTCTTGTTCTCTCATGGAACCCACACACAAAATGTTAGTGTACAAGCATGGTACCTAATTCACTAGTTCATATGTATTGACGTGGTACCCGATCCACTAGTAAGTATGTATTGGCATGGCACCCAATCCACTCAAAAATCTATACTAGTGTGGAATTTGATCCACTCAGAAATATATACCAGCGTGGTACCAGATCCACTCATCAACTAGACTTTACAATCACAATTAATAGAATCAAGCTTGTACATCAAGTAAACACACTCACTACATACGATGAATAACATTCAACATTTTAAATCATGGTTTTTCCTCTTTCCATAATCATATATCATGCATGTAATACCAGAAAAGTAGCAGACAAACATATATAACATAAACAAAAACTAAATGACCATCACCTACCTTGAAACAAGAATGGATGGTCTTAAGAACTTGAGCTTTCCCCCTTTGTAATGCCTTGTCGTTTTCTTTTCTTAAACTATTACTAAACACAAAAATCAAAGAACAGTCTACTAATTAAAATAGATTATTACTTTATCCTATTCTTAGGGAAATTACATGATCATTAAAAATTGAACCACAAGCAAGGGGAGTAATTAACTAACCTTCACTGAAGAAATTTGTGGAAAAACTAATGAAAATTGCCCAAAGTAGCATTTTCTTTTCCCAAAATAAAATTTATAGAATATTGAGAGGTTTTGGTACTTTTCCTGCATTAATTTGTGACCAGCCTGCTATAGCGACCCAACCTACTATAACCTAACCTTCTATAGAAGCTCAGCCATAGTGGGATCACTTACTATAGAAGGAATTGATTTCCCACCTATATCAGTGTGAAACCCACTATAGCATATTGCATTGGACATAAATTCATAATTCTCCCTAAAAGCTCTCCTTTTGCAACACACCTTCGAACCTTGATGTTCTAAACTAACCGTCTCATGCCATGTTTTATATTCAAAGTTCTACTTATCTGAATTTGATTCTGAAGATTCATACGGTTTCCTTAATAGATATTTTACCAATCCATTCCTAGATTGCCCTAGACTGCGTATTGCTCAGATATAGTCTAAGATTATCCAAGCCCAATATTTTCAAGTCATTATTCTAAAAAATTTTATGCCCAAATTTTATCACGAAAGGTTTACCTATAACGACCGAAAAGGATAGTTACAATAGATATCACACCCCGAGCCTACACCCTGGGCGGGACTGGCACCCGAGAACCAATGTTGGCCCCAAGCAAACCCTTGACATGACTTACTTACTCAATGGAAGACTTAAACATAAGAAACATAACTCATGCAATAACTTAAGAGATAATAACTTAGCCAAACTGGCAACTCAAGTCTTAAACATATAAAACTGAAATGAATCAGACGAAAGAACTATACTATCCACCTATGAAGCCTCTAAAACAAAGAGGGATGTCGGGACAAGATCCCCGATCATCCTAACAACTGAAAACTAGAAAGCAATGTAAAAAGGAGCCCTCCGAAAAGTAAGAAGGCTCATCAACAGACTCTGAGTGCTCAACTAGATCAACAATGCGCTGGATGATGATCCTGGTTACCTGCGTCTACATCATGAAATGATGCAGGCCAACTGGCATCAGTACATTGAATGTACGAGTATGCGAGTGGAATGCTAAACATAACATAAGCTTGAAAAGAATCTGAAAGAAACACTTACCTTGGCTTTACTCAACTCCTGAATAACTCAATTCAATATAAAGCAATAAAACATATGCAATATACAGAAAGCTTTTAAAATAGTAGAGACAACTTAGTTCGTTAAATAAAATGCAATAAAAAAGTAATATAGTTTCTGTGGGAGTTTCTCTAACCGACAACCACCACTATGAGCCTAAGTGGTGATACAACATATTGCCCATGCTGCCAAAACTGTCCTATACTTTGTCGTCATATAGAACGCCTTAACTAAGTGGATCCACTAGTCTATGATAAAAAAACACTTAAGGAATCATCTAAAAAGTACGGTCCTTTACTACCCATGATGACTACATGGTTTATGGAGACTTGAGTTAATATGAACTCGCATCCCCATATCGGTGCTCAATACTACTCCCAAAAATATACTTAGCTGATATGATTTAAAAAAAACTTCTTTCTTTAGTTTGAGATAATTACTCAAACTTTACCTTAAAAGATCTCTTGGAAATCGGTGTTTCCCTTTCTTGTTCAAATGTGAAAACCTTTTAAACTCTTGGGAATACTTAGTTCCCTTATAAATTTTGGAGAAATGAACTCAACTCTTTACTCTTTGCTTAACTCAAACTTAAGTCTTAAAACAAAGTTAAAACGTTTGTGAAAGACTTTTGAAAACTTTATGATCTTCCCTTGACTTGATTCTTAATTTCTAGACTTGACTCTTAACTTTCCTTGAATTTAATTATGGATTCAAGGTTCATGATATCATGTTTATGGATGATTTCATGATGTTTAGACGTACCTTGGAGTGTTGGAATCAACTAGAAAACATAGGTACGTTGCAAAGGAACTAGTACGGAAAGTTGGGGAAGAAATGGGAAGAACTAGCGTCCCTGGCATTCTGAGAGGCGCGGGGAGCCAGCCCTTGAAATTCAGAGAGTGACTTGGGGCGCTCTGGGTGGCACGGCTCCCCAGAGGTTAAAATTCAGAGGGCCTCTCTTGGGGCTCTAAGAGGGGCGACGCCCCAGGCCCCTGCCCAGGTGAACTTCGACTTTTCTCCTTCTTTTTTCATCTCTAAACCCCCTATGTCAACTTAGATCTTTCCTCAAACACTTAGAATCAACTATACCATCAATATATACAAGATTCAACTCGAAATTACACCCGAAAACATGAATCAAATCTCAAGAAAACTTCAACAACACAACCCACAAGAATTCAAACGAATTTCATCAAGAACTCAAAGGATTTACTTTCAAATCTATTATACTTCGCTGAATTGAATCATGATTGGCGCGTGGGTGAACTAACCCAATGCTATGTAATCTGACATACCTCGTAGGATTGAATCCTTGGTGAAATCCACAACCAAACTCGAACGTTCTTGACGATTCTTGATTTTTCTTCTCCTTTCTCCTCTTTTCTCTTTTCTCCAAGACCTAGCGTGAACTTCAACTTTTCTAAATTGATCTAATTTTGATTATACCCCAAATAAACTCCTAAAAATGAATTAAAATAATTGGGTAAGGAAAAGACTAAAATACCCTTTCAAAATCCGATTTAGACTTTCCTAATTTGAACAGCCCAACTTCAATTTTGCATAACTCACTCATAAGAAATCGGGATCGCTCAAACTCAGAGGCATTGGAAAGATTATTCCATGATATTTCCTACGATATCTGGAACAACACCTAACTCATCATGAGCTAGGATTTATGGTAATTTGAAGTTGACCAAAAACTCAACTTAACATACTTAACAATTTTTTTTCTAGATTTCATTTCTTTCCAAAAATGACTATTTCCAAATTCTTAACTTCTTCCTAGTTATTTCAATTTGTGAGATGTTACAGTATCTCTATCTTGGGAACATTCTTCCTCGAATGAGATTACTCTTAGTAGGCTAAGGGTGTAACATCTAAAATTCAGCTCAAACACCCAACAAGCAATGCAATTACAGCATGCCAACTCATAAATTAAAGAGTACTAAGAAGAGAATTAGTACCTTGGTCTGGAACTTCTCCCGTTTCAAAGAGATGTGGATATCTCTTCTTCATATCTTCCTCAGTTTCCCAAGTAGCTTCCTCAACAAATTTTTTCCTCCAAAGAACTTTGACTGATGCTACTTCCTTAGTCCTCAACTTTCGAACTTGGCGATCTAGAATCTGAATCGGAATCTCCTCATAAGATAAGCTATCCTTGATACCAATATCTTCAGTTAGTATGATAAGTGAAGGATCTCCCATGCACTTCTTCAACGTGGAAATATAAAATACCAGATGAACCGGTGCTAACTCTCAGGGTAGCTCTAACTCATAAGCTACATTACCAACCCTTTTGGATATTCTGTAAGGACCAACATACCCGGGACTAAGCTTTCCCTTCTTACCAAATCTCATAACACCTTTTCATGGGTGAAACTTTTAAATATACCCAATCATCTACTTCAAATTCTAACTCTCTTCTGCTAACATCAGTGTACGATTTCTGACGACTCTGCACTGTTTTCAACCTTTCTTAAATCACTTTCACCTTCTCCATAGCTTGATGAACTAAATCTGGTCTTATCAACCTAGCTTCACCAACTTCAAACCATCCAATAGGAGATCTGCATCTTCTCCCATAAAGAGCTTCATAAGAAGCCATTTGGATGCTAGAGTGGTCACTATTGTGGTAAGCAAATTCAATAAGAGGCAGGTGATCATCCCAATTACCTTTGAAATCAATCACACAAGCCCTCAACATATCCTCTAAGGTATGAATAGTGTTATATGCTTGCCCATCTGTCTGAGGATGAAAGGCAGTACTTAAGTTCACCTTTGAACCCAAGCATTTTTGGAATGACCTCCAAAACTGTGCAGTAAATTGTGCACCTCTGTCTCAAATAATAGAGACCGGAACACCATGAATTCTTACCACCTCTTGAATATACAACTTAGCATAATCTTCTGTTGAATAAGTAGTCTTTACCGGCAAAAAGTGGGCTGATTTTGTCATTTTATCGACAATCACCCAAATAGAATCATGTTGCCTGCAAGACCTTGGTAAGCCTGTGATGAAGTCCATATTAATCATCTCCCACTTCCATTCCGGAAGTTCTATATTCTGAGCCAAACCACCGGGCCTTTGGTGCTCTACTTTAACTTGTTGGCAATTCGGACACTTCGCCACAAATTCAGCAATGCCCTTCTTCATAGTACTCCACCATTAAACCTTTCTCAAATCACGATACATCTTTGTGGAACTCGGATGAATGGAATATCTGTAGCTATGAACTTCTTCCATGATCCTTTCTTGGAGTTCATCCACCCTTGGTACACATAACCTACCTTGATATCTCAATACACCATCTCCCCCTTGTTCAAAAGCTAATACTTTTTGCTTATGAACATTTGCCTTCAATTCAAACAAAATAGGGTCTTGATCCTGCTTTTCTTTTACTTCTGACACTAAGGACGATTCAACCCCATTCATCACCACTACTCCTCCTTCTGTGGAATCCATTAGTCGAACTCCCAATCATGCAAGTCTATGCACATCTCTTGCTAGCTCTTTCTTATCTTCTTCAAAATGGGCGGTACTACCCATAGACAACCTGCTCAAGGCATCAACAACTACATTAGCCTTACCTGGGTGGTAAAGAATACTCATGTCATAATCTTGGAGTAATTCCAACCACCTCCTTTGTCTGAGATTAAGCTCTTTCTGAGTAAACACAAACTGAAGACTGTTGTGATCAATGAATACATCTACATGAACACCATACAAATAATGACGCCATATCTTCAAAGCAAATACTACAGCAGCAAACTCTAAGTCATGTGCTGGGTAATTCTTCTCAAGAACTTTCAACTGTCTGGAGGCATAAGCTATAACCTTGCCATTCTGCATTAATACGCAACCAAAACCAACTCTAGATGCATCACAATACACCACGAAACCTTGAGTACCTTTTGGTAAGATCAAAACTGGGGCAGTAGTCAACCTCTTTTTCAATTCCCGTAAGCTTTTCTCACAAGCTTCAGACCATTGAAACTTCATTGCTTTCTGGGTTAACTTGCTCAAAGGGGATGAAATAGATGAGAACTCCTCTACGAACCTTCTATAATAGCCAGCCAAACCCAAGAAACTCCTAATATCAGTTGGAGATATGGGTCTAGGCCAATTCTGCACTGCCTCTATTTTCTGAGTATTAACTTTAATTCCCTCTCCAGACACAATGTGTGCTAAGAATGCCACAGACTCAAGCCAAAACTCACATTTTGAGAACTTAGCATACAACTCTCTATCTTTCAGAGTCTGGAGAACTATTCTGAGATGGCTAGCATGATCTTCTTCATCCCTCGAATAGATTAGTATGTCATCAATGAAGACGATAACAAACATATCTAAATAAGGTTTGAATACTCTATTCATAAGGTCCATGAATGCTGCAGGTGCATTGGTCAAACCAAATGACATGACCAGAAACTCATAATGACCATAACAGGTCCTGAAAGCTATCTTTGGAATATCACATTCCCTTACTATTAATTGATGGTAGCCATATTTGAGGTCTATTTTCAAAAAACAGGAGGCACCCTGAAGCTGGTCGAAGAGATCATCATTTCTCGGAATAGGATACTTGTTCTTGATGGTAACCTTGTTCATCTAACGGTAATCTATACACATCCTAAGGGAACTATCTTTCTTTCTCATAAATAAGACCAGAGCGCCCCAAGGTGAGACACTTGGTCAAATAAAGCCCTTATCAAGGAGATCTTTCAACTATTCTTTAAGGTCTTTCAACTCTGCTGGTGCCATTCTATATGGAGGAATAAAGATAGGACGAGTATCGAGAAGAATGTCTATGCCGAAGCCTATTTCTCTCTCAGGAGGGAATCCAGGTAGATCATCTGGACAAACTTCTGGAAACTCTTTTACTATTGAAACTAACTAAATATGAGGTATCTCAACACTAGAGTCATTAACTCGGATTAAATGATAGACACACCCCTTGGAAACTAACTTTCTTGGCTTAAGGTACGAAATAAAACAACCCTTAGGCACTGCTGAACTACTTCTCCACTCTAAGACTGGCTCATTAGGAATTTGGAACTTAATAACTCGAGTTCTACAATCAATGGAGGCATAACAGGCATGAAGCCAGTCTATACCTAGAATGACGTCGAAGTCTAGCATGTCTAACTAAATCAAATCAGCCATGGTGTCTTTGTGATTGATGGAAATAACACAATCACGATATACTCTCTCACCTAGAATAGACTCCCTAGCATGTGTAGAAACACAAAAAGGGTTCATAGAGTTTCTCAGGAAGAACATCAAAATTATTTGCAACATAAGGGGTTACAAAAGATAAACTTGCTCATGGGTCTAGCAAAGCATAAACATCAATAGTAAAGACTTTGATCATACCAGTGACAACATCTGGGGAGTTCTCTTGCTCTTGGTGACTAGTGATCGCATAAAGACGATTTTCTCCTTCGCCAGTACCGGAAGTAGCTCTTCTAGGTGCAGCCCTATCTGGTGGAGAAATTGATGAAGATTGGGCTCTATTGCCCTGATTCCCATTACCTTGACGATTCTTAGGGCACTCTTTCATGAAGTGACCCTTTTGTCCACACTTGAAACAACTTGTGGAGCCATCGTGAAACTTACCCGGGTGGGTTCTACCACACTTAGCACATGCAAGAGCCCAGTTACCTCCTTGTGCCACACTACCTTGAGACTGTGCATGTCTAGCTCTGAAGTGTTGGGAATTCTGACTATTATACTCACATTTGTTTTTAGGTGCAGGTGCACTAGCAGATGATGGAGCAGGTCCCTTTTGCTTTTGCTGAAAGGACAAATGGTTAACATTACTTCTTTGCTGCCCGTATTCACTCCTTGTCTTAGCCTTCTTATTTCTAAACTCTTACATATCCCTCAACTTTTCTTCCTCAACCTGCTGCACATATACCATTAACCTTGATATATCTATATCACATATTAGTATTGCGGCCTTACCTTCCTTACTCGACAGATGAGATAGCCCAGCAACAAACAAACTCATTCTACTCCTCATATCCGCAACCATCTCCGGAGCATAACGAGATAGTTGGGTGAACTTCAACCCATATTCATGAACACTTAGTGAATCTTGATTAAGGGTAAGAAACTCTCATACCTTGGCCTCTTTCAGTTCTCGGGGAAAGAAACACCCCAAGAAGGCCTCCTCAAAACAAGCCCAACTCGCAGGTGGTGCACGTGCTCCCTCAACTCTACCTTTCTTCAACTGGTCAAACCAAGTCCTAGCAACATTATTCAGTTGATATGTAGATAGTTCTACTCGCTCACCATCTGAAATGTGCATAACTTTAAATACCTTTTACAGCTCCTCAATAAAGTTCTCTAGATCCTCAGTAGTGCTTGAACCAGTGAAACTTGAAGGATTCGTCCTTAAGAACTCATGAATCCTCGAAGTATCAGCCCCTTCCGGTCAGTTCTCCCTCTGCCCAGCTTGGTTGGTCACATATTGACTTAACATTCTTATCACTTCCCTGAACTCAGCATGGGTAACTTCTCATTGGGGTTGCACTTCAGGTGCATTGGGTACCTCTTGCTCTTCAACATTAAGTGTAGCAGGACAACCTCTGACAGCTCTTTGTGGAGGCATGATAAACTGAAAAACACGCGCAGGTACGAATTAGAAAAAAACTTTTTAGATATCAAACTCGAATGGATGAAATGAGTATGAAAGAAGTGAGATTTTTTTACTAAGTGTCGCTGCCTCTTAATTATGGATGTGGCCCACTTCACACCAATAACTAGGACTATACTAACACGACTTCATAGACTCCCTAGGACTCTTGAACTCTGGGCTCTGATACCAAGTTTTTCACACCTCGAGCCTACACCCTGGGCGAGACTAGCACTAGAGAACCATTGCTGGCCCCAAGCGAACCCTTGGCCTGGCTTAATTACTAAATGGAAGACTTAAACATAAGAAACATAACTCATGCAATAACTTAAGAGATAATAACTTAGCCAAACTGGCAACTCAAGTCTTAAACGTATATAACTAAAATGAATAAGACCAAAGAACTATACTATCCGTCTATGAAGCCTCTAAAACAAAGAGAGATGTTGGGACAAGACCCCCGATCATCCTAACAACTGAAAACTAGAAAGCAATGTATAAAGGATCCCTCCGGCAAAAAAAGAGGCTCACCAACAGACTCTGAGTGCTCAACTAGATCAACGAGGCGCTGGATGATGATCCTGATTACATGTGTCTCCATCATGCAACGGTGCAGGCAAACTGGCATCAGTACACTGAATGTACGAGTATACGAGTGGAATGCTAAATATAACATAAGCTTGAAAAGAATCTTAAAGAAACACTTACCCTAGCTTTACTCAACTCCTGAATAACTCAACTCAATATAAAGCAATAAAACACATGCAATATATAAAAAGCGACAACTTAGTTCGTTAAAGAAAATGCAATAATAAACTCAACTTTACTCATATAATAAAGTAATATAGTTTTGTGGGAGTTTCTCAACTTTACTCAACTTAGTTCGTTAAAGAAAATGCAATAATAAACATAACTTAACTCATATGTTTTAAAACAAAACTTCTTTCTTTGGTTTGAGATAATTAATCAATACTTTACCTTAAAAACTCTCTTGGAAATCGGTGTTTCCCTTTCTTGTTCAAATGTGAAAACATTTTAAACTTTTGGGAATACTTAGTTCCCTTATAACTTTTGGAGAAATGAACTCAACTCTTTACTTGCTTAACTCAAACTTAAGTATTAAAACAAAGTTAAAACATTTGTGAAAGACTTCTGAAAACTTTGTGATCTTCCTTTGACTTGATTCTTAACTTCTAAACTAGACTCTTAACTTTCCTTGAATTGAATTATGGATTCAAGGTTCATGATCTCATGTTTATGGATGATTTCATGACGTTTAGACGTACCTTAGAGTGTTGGAATCAACTAGAAAACAAAGGTACGTTGCTAAGGAACTAGTACGGAAAGTTGGGGAAGAAATGGCGTCCCTAGTGTTTTAAGAGGCGCGAGGTGCCAGCCCTTGAAATTCAGAGAGTGACTTGGGGCGCTCTGGGTGGCACGGCTCCCCAGAGGTTAAAATTCAGAGGGCCTCTCTTGGGGCACTAAGAGGGGCGGCGCCCCAGGCCCCTGCCCAGGTGAACTTCGACTTTTCTCCTTCTTTTTTCATCTCTAAATCCCCTATGTCAACTTAGATCTTTCCTCAAATACTTAGAATCAACTATACCATCAATATATACAAGATTCAACTCGAAATTACACCCGAAAACATGAATCAAATCTTAAAAAAACATCAACAACACAACCCATAAGAATTCAAACGAATTTCATCAAGAACTCAAAGGATTTACTTTCAAATCTAATATACTACTTCGCTGACTTGAATCATGATTGGCGCGTGGGTGAACTAAACCAACGCTATGTGATCTCACATACCTCATAGGATTGAATCCTTGATGAAATCCACAACCAAACTCGAACGTTCTTGACGATTCTTGGTTTTTCTTGTCCTTTCTCCTATTTCCTCTTTCCTCCAATCCCTAATATACCCCAAATAAAATCCTAAAAATAATTTAAAATAATTTGGGTAAGGAAAAGACTAAAATACCCTTTCAAAATCTGGTTTAGACTTTACTTATTTGAACAACCCAACTTCAATTGGGCCTAACTCACTCATACAAACTCGGAATCGCGCAAACTTAGTGGCGTTGGAAAGATTATTCCGAGATATTTCCTACGATATCTGGAACAACACCTAACACCTAACTCACCTAACTATTTCCAAATTCTTAACTACTTCCTAGTTATTTCAATTTGCGAGATGTTACAATAGATACCAATTTACCCATTGCTCAACCCCGAGAGAACAGACAAGAAAACTGGGCTAAGCCAAGAAGAAAGTACTATTTGAATCTTCAAATAAGTGAGGGTACTTGCACCGCAGTCAGAATAGGTTTACCAAGTAGCTTCCTCCACCGGACGATGCTTCCATTGAATCTTAGCTGATTTTATTTCCTTTGTTGAACTTTTGAACATCCCAGCCAAGAATAGAAACCAATTCCTCTTTATACTACAAATCCTTGTGTAGCACTATTGAGTCCTACTAAATAATATAATCTCCATTCCCGTGATACATCTTCAACATGAGCATAAGAAAAACTGGATGAACTCCAAACAAGTAGGGGAGCAATGCTAGATGGTAAGCCACTTGCCCCACACTGTCAAGAATCTCAAACGAAACAATGTAACGAGGGCTAAGCTTACCTTTCATTCCAATCCTCACCACTTTGTTCATTTGTGACACTTTCAACAACACTTATTCACTAGCTTGGAATGCCATATCTCTTACCTTACAGTCTACATACCCAAAGGATTCATACCACCTGACTCAAACCACTCTATCCCCTCTCTAGAGTTCCTTCAATGAACCATATCTTTGCTTGAGTGTTAAATGTTGATATAGGTGAACTCACACAAAAGCGACAATTGATACGAAGGAAGTCCAAAGTAAATCACACATGCTCTCAACGTATCCTCTAACACTTGGATCATCCTCTCCGACTGAGCATCCATATGGGATATGTAACAACCTGATTCCGTCATTATGGAGAAGCCAACGGGGAAAATTTTTGGGTCGGAAAACTTTTTCGTAGTAACTTGAAATTTTCCAACCTAGTCCAGATTTGGATGAAATTAGAGTCGGTGAGGTCTAGGGAAATCTGGTAAAAACCAAGAGATCAAATCATGATTTTTATCATATGAGTAGATAACTAAGATGTTAAGGAACCCGTACAACCTTACGGAATCAAATTTGGGCGAGTAGAACTCCCAAAACAGATCTTAGCGTGAAAGGGTATTTTCTGAGTGTCATGGGATGAAGGCGTGTTGTGAAATGGGGGTTTGGAGTTCTTAATTTTGCTCATTGGTTCTGTGCAAGCCGCTGTGGTGGAATTATTCCCGCCAGGCCGGGGCTTGAATTCTATAGGTTTAACTAAGACGATTTCGGAAATTAGAAGCTTATTCCTTTTTTGTTTGGTGCGAGCTCAAGCACGACATAAATCGGAATTAAACCCAAAAAACATTTTATTTTGCACTTTTCGACCTTGAGAGCTAAGGAACGACCCCAGGGGTTTTAGTGACAGTTTTCCACCATTCTGGAGGCTAAAGGTAAGGTTCACACCCCGAGTCCATATTTCGATCTGTAGAACATAGTTTCTTGGGTAATTATTGTTGGGGGAGGGTTTTGATCTGGGAATTATGGTGGAAAAAACCCTAATCTGGGTATTAGGATCTTGGGTTTGGTCTAGGGTTATTGGGTTTGTTATAATCTGGATAATTAGACCTTTGATTGTAGATCCTTTCGTATATTAATTGTTTGTAGACCTAGAACAAGCGGAAAAAATTCGGAAAGGGAAGATTCAAGTGCCTTAGGGGATTCAAGCTTGGATTCGAGGTGGTGATAGTTGTGATTTCATGTTGGTGTAATATATGTTTGTAACTGCTCATTATAATGCATGTATATATGTGAATGTTGCATTATTGATCACCCTAATCGTAAATCAGGATAATTGAATAATTGTATGCCAAGAATCACCTCTTGTTCTATGATTGTGAGAATATACATTGTTACTGTGATTGTGGTTTGTTGAATGGATCGGGCGTTATGTTCCGACACACGAATTTGGATCGGTTTCCATGTTCCGACATAAAAATGGGATCGGTTGCCATATTTCAGCATAATCATTGGATCGGGTACCACGAACCGATACACTAACAGTTTGGGTTTGGGTTCCATGAGAGGACCATTGAATTGGGTTCTGTGAAAGGACCATTGAATTGTGTTGTATATCTACTTGTGTTGATTACGTTCATATCTAATGGTGATTGAGGTTGAAAAACTGTTTGTTGCTCTAAAATGATAACCAAATTGTATATCTTGGAAATTGTGAAATGCTCCGTTGTTTGTAAGTGATGTTGGTATTGTATATGTTCGGTATATGCCTATTTTATAATGTTGTGGTTGCTTGCATGTGTTTCACTTATTGGGATAGCCGTGTGATCCTACCAGTACACTGTGGTTGTGTACTGATACTGCACTTGCTCTTTCTTTGTTGAGTACAGGGCATCTTCAGGCGGCTATTGATAGACCTCAACTAGATAACTATTGAGCGTGACCGGATTCAAGGGTGAGCCTATTTTTTCAGGCTGCCATGAATCTCTTTTGTTTAAGTCCACTCTTTTCGGACTCAGACTATTTGTTTAAGGTGTTTGTTTAGTTTTAGGGTTATATCCCTTGTTCTTAGACTTGTCGTTTGTAGAGTTTTGGTACAATGACTTTCAGGTTCTAAGGGTTAAGACTTTCGCATTAGTTTGGTTAGTTATTTGTTTAAACCTTTAGAGTTTATGGGAACTCCGTATTTCTTTTTCTCATTTAAACCTGCTTCCATATCTTTAAATGCGTAGTATTTGGTTAAGTTGTGTAGTTGGGTTCTAGTAGTGGTTCTCCCATCGGAGGGTTAGTGTGGGTGTCAATCACGACGGTCTGGGTCGTGACAAAGTTGGTATCAGAGCCCTAGGTTGATTGATCTCTTTGTATTGAAATGAGTCTAGTTGAGTTTTGCGGAATAGTACGAAGACATCCGTACTTTTCTTCGAGAGGCTATAGGACTTTAGGAAAACTCACTTCTTTCTACTCCTTCGTGCTATAACTTGCATCCAATTGGTATCTGGGTGATACAAATTGGTATCTTTCCTCCTTCACTCTATGGTTCGAACTAGAGCAACAAAAGTGGTAACACCATCACTAGCAAGAGAGGATATGTATAGACTACCGACAGTTGAATAGGGTCACCATTCGGAACAATTATCCACTACCTCAGACAAATGATCTTTTGACCAGTTGCAGGGTGCATCGGTTTACATTTTACTCTTGCAGTGGGGACCAGTAATGGTCAATTATGAAACAAACTAATTTAGAAATCGGGCTTGTGTGTGAGTTGTAACTTGAAATCTGTGAATGTGTGTTCCTTGATGCCTAAAATAACTGTGAATGTGGAAGTTGTATTTGCTTGGATATGATGATATGATCATGTGCACAATAAGTGTGGGTCTGAATTTTGATATGTGCAATATGCTGGCTGAATTAATTGAAACTATGCAAGCTGTAACTGTTGAGTATCGTGAAACTTGTTGTGAAAAGAAGGTCACGACTAAGTTCGATGCAAGGGTCTAGATAATGTACGAGGTGATTCGTAAGAAAGATCTGGATGTGTCCTGCGCTTGAGTAATAACTGCGTGAGTGTCTGGGTGTATCCTGGGGATGTGTGAGTTATGGTGTTGAATTAATGAGAATGAGTTAGATTGTGTATCGTTGGATTAACTCGTGGTAGACAATGATTATCCTAGTTCAGAGGATTATCCTAAATTGCTTTGTAAAGCTGAAACCCGTTGGGAGATTTATAAAAGAGAAAAACCCCAAAAAAACGTATTGCTTGGGTACTGTTTACGTCTGAGCCGCTGGGGCGGGATTCTTTCCGCCAGCATGAGGTCGCCAGAATGGAAATTTCCCGCTAGAGCGGGACAGGGCGAGACAGAACCTCAGCCCTGTCTCCTATATTTTTCCCAGGTCTCCTTATAAAACCTGAATCGAATCCGAACTAACCCTTTCAATCCAATCAGTGTTCAACAATCGAGGATAGACTATAAAACCTTGTAATAAATCGAATGTTGTCTAAAGTAGCAGAAAAACTGGCATCCTTGTGATTACAAAAACAAAAGGGGTGTGCGAAATTTTCTAAGTGTGAATTTTGGTTGACTTCGATTGCCTTTTTAGGCATGTAGTTCAAGGGAAGGGGTAATGGTAGATCCCTAAAAGATTGAAGCAATTAGGAATTGGGTCCTACTTAGTTCTGTGACTACAATTAAGTGTTTCGTGGGGCTCGCTAGCTACTATCGTCGCTTGTGAAGTGATTAAGGTCAGATTTCCAAATTCAAATTTATAGGTGACAACATTCAAGAAGTTTCGATAAGGGATGGTTAGATAATGAACACCATTACTTTGGAAAATGCATTTAATATTGTTGTCATAACATGTATGGGTTGTTTAGTGAATGATGAAATTAAGTTATGTCATTTGAGGTTCGAAGTTATACTACGATTTCATGGATTGTTTGTTTATCAAGAAGAGGTCAGGATACGACTGCTCCAATAACATCGAGGTTTACTTGGTTAAGTTATTAAGTGTGTTAAAATTGTGGACAACCTGGGAACATGAGAAGGAAATCAGCAAGGCCATGGAGGCCGAGGAAATGGTAATGTGGGTAGAGGAGTAGTGCATCCAGGCAAGGAGGTTGCCGTCAAGATGACAGGACTCAGTTTTTATGCCTTTCCGGGCAAGACCGAGGCTGAGAGTCTGATGCAGTGATCACAAGAACTATTATTGTTTGTGACCGGATGACTAATGTGTTGTTTGATCCGGGTTCTACTTATTCTTCTGTGTCCATGCGATTTGCCTCTGAATTTGATATGATTTGTGATATACTTGATTCCCCCATCCATGTTTCTAGCCCAGTTGAAGAGTCAGTCATAGTCACCCATGTATATCGTGTTGTCCTGTTGTGTTTATGGATTTTCAGATTTGGATTGATTTGGTTATGCTGGATATGACTAACTTGGTATAATCTTAGGCATGACTTGGTTGTTCCCCTATTATGTTGTGCTTAATGGTAATGCTAAGTCGGTAACTCTAGAGATCCCGAGTAGGGAAAGGTTAGAGTGGGAAGGGGGTACAAGCCTAAGTCAACTAAAGTCATATCTCTCGTGCGGGGTAGGAAACTTGAAACGACCCCAAAAATGCCCGAAAATGTGCTTCGGAAACACCTATAATTGTAATTTCCATTTATCTCAAAATCCGTGCATGATTTCGGAAATCCGACTTCATATTCTTGTTTAGGGGGTCAAATTGAGTGGGAAATGAGTCCAACCCGAATTTTTAGAACAACCGTATCAAAATTCGAAAATCGAAAAAAAATGAGATTTTGAGGGTCAACTTTAAAGGGGCATATCTCTCAGCACACAAGGAACTGGAAGGAGCTCAAACTATCAAAATTAAAGCTCTGTGAGTTAGATTTCCAACGCAATTTGTTTCACCTCATTCCGAGTTAGGATGAAGGAGTTATGACCATTTTC
>JAJOOR010010483.1:0-37535 GCA_036250505.1 Solanum acaule | reverse complement strand
GATACGGTTGCTCTAAAATTTGGGTTAGACCCATTTACCACTCAATTTGACCCCCTAAACAAGAATATGAAGTCGGATTTTCGAAAAACGAAACGGATTTTTTTTTATATAGCTAAACAAGTTTCCGGTAACTTTCGAAGCACATTTTAAAGAACTTTTTGGGTCATTTCAGACCCTTTGACCGAGCAAGTGACTAATGATGAGTTTTGAGCCGCATTTCATGTATTTGATCAAACTATGTTTACTCAAGCAAATAGGGAGGTTGTGGCTCCATGAACCCAAATGTGGGTACGATGACAACTAGAGTGAGGGACTTTACTAGGATGAATCCTCTGGAATTTCATGGTCTGAAGTTGAGGAGAATCCTCAAGAGTTCATTGATGAGGTGTATAAGGTGGCTATGCTCATGGGAGTGACGCCGGTGGGTGTTGCTCAAGTTTGGTTTAACCAATGGAAGGAATAGAGGGCAGTTGATGCGGGTACTCTTGATTAGGAGAAATTTAAGGTTGATTTTCTTGATAGGTTCTTTCCTCTTGAGATGAGGAGGCAAGGTACTTGATTTCATTAACCATCAGGGGATATGAGTGTGAAGGAGTATGCTTTGAAATTCACACAATTGTCTAAATATGCTCCAACTATGGTCGCCGATCCAAGGACAAGGATGAGTGGGTGCTTCCAACTTAGTGGTCAAAGAATGCCTAACCGCCATGCTTGTTAAGGAGATGCATGTCTCCCGTTTGATGGTTCATGCACAATAAATAGAAGAAGAAGAAAAGCTTAAGGGAAAACTAGGGATTCAAAGACGACAAGAAGGGATGATGGTGAGTTCTCACATTCAAGGTCTGATGGAGATAATCGGTCTCAAGATAAGGGTAGTAGTAGGGGTGTCAATGGTATGGTTCGGTCGGTTATTTCTTTTAAAATTATACCAACCCAATTTTTTGGATATTTTATAATATATAACCAAAATTAGCTTTTTAAAACCATCCCAATCATATAGGTTTCTCTTTGGTATCGGTACGGTTAAGTTAATTTTAAGTTTTTTTTTACTTTTAAAATATTACCTCAAAATATATATACTACTATTCATATGTTTCTTTCGCAAATATATTCTTGAAGAAGCACTTTAATTCTTCACCAAAAAGACAAGAATGTAAAACATTGTTTCCTATTGTTTGATCTTAAATATTTGATAGGAGTGTTTGGATAGGTTTTGTTGTATTGTTTGATAGAGAATCTATGACAATATCTTTTAATTTTAAACTAATTAAGTAAAGGCTAATTAAAGAGAAAAAACTTAAAGTCGTCTAGTCTCTAGAGGTCTAGGACCTAAGTTATATGTATATTTGAAAAATGTTATAAAATATATTTATGTATTAAATTTAACATATTGTTTACATACATGTAAGATTATTCGGTTCAGTTCGAGAAGTTTTCAGCTTTTTTCATAAATTAAAAGGACCATCCCAATTGTTCGGAATAGTTATACACTTAGATAAAAGTGCATCATTTTATTGAAAAAATAGAATAAATTTGGTTTGATTAAGTTCTATCGGTTCGGTTGGTTTTTCATATTCTTTTGACACCCCTAGGTAGTAGTGAGCAAATGTAGCCCGAGTGTCGGGAGTGTGGGAGAAGACATAATGGTGAGTGTCTAGCCGGTACAAATGCATATTTTGGTTGTGGAAAGATGGATCATAAGATAAGGGATTGTCCTTCGATTGCTAGAAATGAGGATGATAATCGTCGACGGGATCAACCCTACCCTTCCTCCGGTCATAGTGGTGGTTGGAAACAAGATAGGTTTTATGATCTTTAAACTTGACAAGATCATGAGGGTTCCCTGAGCATTCATGGATCTCATCAATAGAGTATTTAAGGAATTTCTAGATATGTTTGTTATCGTATTCATCGACAACATCCTGATCTACTCGAGGAATGAGGAGGATCATGCAGTCATCTCAGAATAGTCCTCCAAACTCTCAAAGATCGAGAGTTATATGCCAAGTTTTCTAAGTATGAGTTATGGCTTGAATCTGTGGCGTTCTTCGGCCATATCATGTCTGGCGAAGAAATTCAAGTCGACACTTAGAAGATTGAGGCAGTGCGGAATTGACCCAGACCCACCATCTCCAACTGATATAAGGAGTTTATTGGGGTTGGCAGCTTACTACAAAAGGTTCATCGATGGGTTTTCACCTATTTTATCCCTATTGACTAAGTTGACTCTAAAGACAATAACTAAGTTTAAATGGTCTAAAGCTTGTGAGAAAAACTTTCAAAAATTGAAAACTCGGTTAACTACTACTCTAGTGTTGACCCTACCAAAGGGTACAAAGGGTTTTGTTGTCTATTATGATGCATCTAAAGTAGGGATTGGTTGTATGTTGTTGCATAATGGTAAGGTTATAGCCTATGTCTCTAGGAGCATTGAGTTATATATTTTGGGAGTAGTATTGAGCATGGATATGGGGAAGAGGTCTGACAACTCACATTCTCCATAAACCACGTAGCCAGTGTGGGTTAGGATCATACCGACTTTCGGGAGACTCCTCAATGCCTTTTAGAAGACCTTTATAGTGGATCCATGAGTTGAGTTTGTTCTATACCTCGACAAGGTATAGGATAGTTCTGGCAGCGTGGGCAAGACGTTGCATCATCATGAGGCTCATAGTGATGGTTGTCGGTTAGAGAAACTCCCTACTAAAGTAAAAAGTACTTTTATTTTATTTCTATTATATTTTTACATACAGTTCAATGAGTTTTCATATCTTTACTTGTGAAGTTTTAAATGATCTTATCTCTGTTTATGCTTTGCATTCAACAGAGTATTATTTTAGTCTCTTCAGTTCAATTATTTCGCGTCGGCTATATTACATACTTGTATATTCAATGTACTGATGTCATTCGACTTGCATCTTCTAATGATGCATATACAGGTGTTCAGGATCATCAACATGCGCTACATTGAGATCACTTGCACTCCTAGACAGCTTTTGGTGAGCCCTCCTTGCATTCTGAGGTCTCCATTTTGTCTTTCAGTTTAGTAGTTTTGAGGAGTCGTGAGTCTTGTCCCGACATCCATATTGAACTATAGAGGCGTCATAGATAGACAGTGTAAAGGATTCTTTCAATATTTCCTTTCCGAACCATTTTTGCAAACTATTGTTGTTTTCAAACTATTTGAGATAGTTTCAGTTGAGAAGTTTTGAGACTATTAATTTAAATTATGTTTTAAAGCTTATATATGTTTGAGTCAGTCAGGCGAAGGGTTCGCTTGGGAACCAACAATGGTTCTCGAGTGTCGACCACGTCCAGGATGTAGGCTCGGGGAATGACACATTATATATTGGTAGGCATCATACCCAATGTAGTCTCACATAGTGGGATCTGTTAGTATGGGAGAGTAGTGTGTATGCAGACCTTATCTTTACCTTAGTGGTGATGTAGAGAGATTGTTTTCAATGTATCCCCACTCAAGACAGAGACAAACTAGGAAAAGACATATTGGAAGTATAATGCACAATATATAGTAACAAAACAACATATAGTAACATAACAATACAATAATAAAATAATACTACAAATAAAATACATGAACTAATAGATAGTCGCATAAAATGAAATAATAGCGGGCAAGACACAAGCCCAAAAGTGGACAATGGAACCCTCCACGGAGCCTCATACAGGCCGTGAAGGAGACCACAGTATGTTAATGGGCTTGTGGTAGGTTTCCAGAACCTGCCTGGGCAGGCTTCACCTTGACGGACTCCCAGATGGCCCGTAGTGATGATGACGGGTCGTCAAAGGGGTTGTCAAGTGGGTCAATCAGAAGGGGTTCTTCTCTAGTCACTGGTCAAGGACTACGAGCATGGACCGTGAAGGGGGTTGATGCTTATCGTGACCAACGACACTGACCTACGGTGTGAGTGTCTACGATTGTCGATAATATAGTAACCCAACCAAGGGTTGGGGTCGTGTCTCAAGGGAGCGGTTTTGAGAATTAATAACCAATTAGAATTTCATTCAAGTTAGTCGTACTTAAAAACATTTACGATAAAAGACATTGTAAATTAAAGGGGGTGACACAAAAGTGTCAAATATCAAAAGGGGGTTTTGTAACAAGTATTAAAACAACAAAATAAACAAGAAAATCAAATATGGGGAAAGGTTCTTGGGATGTGACCGCAATATAAGTTGAGATAAATTGTTGGGTACATGCTTTTGATAGGAATTTGCAAAATAATAGTGACTAGACTAAGCTTTAAATGGAAATAAGTTCTCTCGGGCAACTTACCCCGTTTCAAATGCGTTCCTCTCGAACACCCATTTGCCGCATGAATACCAGCCTACGCCTTACCCCACTCACTCTCTCGAGCTGAGTGTTAGGATATGGGACTAGGGCTCACTCTCTCGGGGTGAACCGCATGTCGACCCACTCCTTAGGCCATCAGTCTAGTGGTTTTGGTTTCCCGACTTCCCTCTTGGGCAAGCCGAAAACACATGGGTGGCTTTGTATTTGCAGCTACAAACCCTTTAGATTAAACCACAATCACTAGGTGAAATCACCATAAAAATACATCTAACCTATCAGCAAGCAAGACCCAACAAGAATATCAACCCATATTTGTTAAATCACACCCCAAGAATGGGGGATTTTAGCCACACATCGAGAAATACGAAATTATACCTAACATGATAATGAAATCAACTGGGTATAAGAAATTAAACCTTGAATTAAGCAAAGGAAGATGAATAGAGAAGACCCACTTCCAACTTGGGGAAGAAGAACTCCTTTCTTCAAGACTCCACAAAACCCTCTCCAAACTTGAGAGAAAATATCAGCTAAAGTATGTTCTAAAGTGAAAATATTAATAATAATTGTTCCACACTTCTCTCCTAAGACTACAATTCTAAATAGTATTTATTGTTTTCACAGATTGTACTGCGGAGGATTGTTCGGCGACATTAGTCGAGATCGCCGATGAACTCGGCGATCCGTACTTTGGTCAGCTTATCACCTTCAGTGTCTTGCCTTTAGCATCCTCGCATTCTGGATCATTGGGCGGTATATCACTGCTTCGTGGAACTTATTGGTGACTCGCCAACTGCTCCTTTCCTCGACTATGCCATGAACTTGATTTATCTCCTATGCTCGTTAACTATGTCTTATGTTGACTTATGATTATATGATGCTTATGTTGGAGATTATGCTATGACTATGTTATTATCTCTTATGCTTATGTCTTATGTTTAATAACCATTTTGAGATGCTCTTATGATGTTGTGCTAGCTATCATACTTGGTACATTTTGTACTAACACATACTTTGCCTACATTCTAATCAAATGTAGGGTTCCGGAGATTGAGTTCCTTTGGAGGCCAGGTTTCTAAGGAGCAAGAAGAGTTGAAGATTTTGTGAGTCCTCATAGTTTCGAGGACAAACCCATTATTTCCTTTATGTCATTTCTTTATGTACTAGACTTTTGTATGGGCTGCGTCCCAAGAGTTTTATTCAAGAGTTTAATAGATGGTTTGAGACAAAATTGTAGTAACTTTATGAAAATGTTTTCGATTGTATGGATAAAAGTTTTTAAAATTTTTGTACCTTTCTATCATCTTATGTTATGATATGCTAAGGGCTTGTATGAAACCCCTTCGGGGTCAAGTACGCCACGTTACACCTAGGGTATACCCTTGGGTCGTGACAAACTTGGTATCAGAGCAAAAGGTTTAGAATGGTCCTAGGATTGTCTCAAACAATGTCTAGTAGAGTCTTGTTCATAAATGTGAAGCGCGCCACATTTATGAATAGGAGGCTATTGGATGCTTAGAAAATCTCACTTATTCATTCTCTAAGTCGTGCCACTCTATAAGGTCTCTCTCATATTCCTTATCCGGTGGTCTTTAGGATATGACTACTCGAAGGGCTTATGCTACATGGAGAGAGAGAGAAAAGGTTGGTTGTGATGCCAATTATGGCTATGTGACTTGAGAGATTTGAGATGATAGATTGTGATGTTGTCTTTAGTATGAATGATGCTTCATTGTTGCCTTATTTTATGAAAGATGTTTAGAAGAATTTGTGTAGGCTTACACCCAAGGGGGAGATAGTGTGCCTACCTAGCAAGGTTATTGTGAGGTTATGTTTAGTTGTTGGTAGAACCTGACTTAGTCATGATGAGTATTGAAGTATGTTGATAGATTGGTTGAATAGGGTGTTTAAGTAATGCCTAGATGGGTTGAGTGAATAGACTCCTCTAAGAAGGGTAGAAGTGTAATTCACCATGGTTTAGAATAATTTTGTGTGATGGATGTAAAAGCTTAAGTGATGACTTGCTACGGCCTTAGAATTGAAAGAAGTGATGCTTAGAAGATTTTGTATAGGTTTGCTCCCAATGGGGAGATATTGTGCTTAGATAGCAAGGTCGTTTAGTATCCTTGATGTGCTTGAGTAGGTTTGCTTGAAATTTTCACCTTGAGAGGTGTAGTGAGTATGAGAAGTTTAGTCCCAGTTTGGTAGGCTCATATGAGATCTTGAGTAGTGTTAGTAAGGTTTCTTGTGAGCTCGAGTTGCTTAATAAGAACCTCTCTAATTTAGAAGTACCGGTAGAGATCTTAGACCGACAAGTTAAGAAATAGAAGAACAAGAAAGTTGTTCCATGATGTTGTAGGAGTGATCTTTTAAGGGTTTAGTTGAGGGTGCTACTTGGGAGGCCTAGGGCCAATGAGAAGTCCCAATATCCTCATCCTTCTTTCTTGTATTCCTCCTTTAGCATTTAAGATCTTGAGATTTTAAATTCCTCTTGATTTGCTTTTATATGAAGCCATGTGTGATTTGTGTGTTGCAATGACTTCTTAATATGCATGTTCATGAAAATACTTAGCTCTTGTTAGAAATTACTTATATGCATTGTTTTTCCTCATTTTGTAGTGCATTGAGTCAAGTTGCATATAGACTTCATGAGATGAATGAATGAGCATGCCTTAGTTTGGAGTTGAAAGATTCCTCCTTGAATAAATGACTTTTGTGAGTAAGTTGCATTTAGGCTCCATAAATGTGTGTTGAGCATGCTTTAGCTAGGAGATGTTAGTTCCTCCTTGAAAATGAATAGATATAGAATTTCATGAATTTGGAGTTGTTAGATGTAGTTCCTACTCCCTTATGTTCCATTGAGTATTTTTAGCTTGGAGTTGAAGTTTTCCTCCTTGGTTGTGCATTTAGATGTATTGCATGCATGATGGGCTGCTAGTCTAGAGTTGTTTCCTTTAAGAAGTGTTTAGAAATGTCATTGGAGGACGAATGTTCCCAAGGGGGAGATAATGTAACACCCCGGATTTTATAAAAGGCAATATATTCATTTCTTAGTCGACTAGGCGATCCACCGAGTTGACTAGGCGATTTGCCGAGTCGACTTGACGATCTGCCAAGTGGAACCTCCTCGCCTTTTGGCTTGGTCCATCATGTCCTCCATCCTGTAACTTTAGGAGATCTAAGTCAGGCTCGCCGTTCCGATCAATGAGTCGCTAAAGTCGAATCCCCCATCGCCTAAGTCAACTTATCCCCCAAGTCGACTCACTTTAAAATTAGGCGAGCTGAGGGCACATTTGGCAAGTCGCCAAGTGCCTTTGGCGAGCTTCAGCATGCTGATCTACAATTTTAAGTTAGAATCTTAGGGGTCATTAGTTATTTACCCTAAATTGAAACTACATTGTTCTATTCTTTCCCTAGTAAAGTATATAAGGTTTTTAGACTCAAGTTTCCCTCAATTAAGTCATTCTCCCTAGAATCCAAAGAAAAACCCCAAAATACTCTCCACTCAAATATTTCTCTTTCTAGTAAACTCAAGACTTGAAGAAGATGATAGAGCTTGAAGCTTAGGTCAAGAACAAGATTCCATTGTTGCAAGCTTGTGTAAGGGCTTTGAATCAAGGTATGTTAGCTTATTCATCTATGGGTTCTTACACCCATAGAGCCCCCATAGTTTCCCCCAATTGTGAAGAAAAACCCAATCTAAGCTAGGGTTTCTTCCTATTGTGGTGAAAGGCCTATACTCACCTAACCTACCTTATAAGTGCTTGAAAGTATAAAGTGATAGAATCACTTGAATGTGGATTGATTGTCAAGGACATCCTTCCATGAGACATGAGTGTTAAGCAAGGCTTAACAAGTAAATCTTGGGGTGTATGCTTGGCTCCCAATGGATATTAACAATGAGATGGAGTGTCACACAAGATAGGGTCGGGCTCCAAGTAGAAAGGAGAACCACACCTAGTTGATGTGACGAATATCCAAGTTAAAGGGGGAACTCTAACGTAGTAGAGTATGGGTTTTCCCAAAGTTAGGTCTCATGAGATGGAAGCCTTCACATATTTGCGTTAAGGTTTCTAGTAGCAATCTTTATATCCAATGAACTAAGACATGCTTGAAGAAGCATATTATAGTGTTCAAAAGCATTAATGAACACAATTCATATGTTGTTAATCGCTCATGGTTCCCACAACCCTAGTTGTGGATTTAGTTACCCATGGTAGCAAGAATACAATTCATATTTTTAGATGAGGAACTCATGAACTTACGTAATGAGAAGAATAAACCCAGAATCTCAACTTGAATTTGAAAGCCAAAATCTTCAAAACGATCTTAGGAAATCAAGAATTGCTAAAGTTGCAAGTTAATTTCCAAAGCCAAAAACTAGAATAAAAGTAATAAGGTCTAACCCCTAAAAACGAGGTTTACATGCCTTATATATAGAAAAACAAGTCCCAACTAAAAAGGAAAATAAATAAGGAAATAAAGTTTCTGGATGAGGTTGTAATTGACTAGACTGACCTACGGACCGTGGACTGGCCTACGGTCCATAGGTCCCTTCCGTAGTTTGGGACTTAGGCAATTTTCAACTTCACAAATCTCCAACTCTCAACCATAGTTGATGGATCAGCATGACGGACCGTGACTCGATTCACGGTCCGTAGATCCTCCTCCGTAGTTTCATACCTAACTTTTGAAATTAGGTACTGGAACCACCTTCTCTGAATCATTTGACGGACTTGCAGGACGTCCCGTAGGTCGATCTACGGTCCGTCACTTATTACCGTGGTTCCACACTTAGTCAAGAATTCCCTGATTTTCCTCCAGGCCTTGCCCATCGATCTACGCCCTTCACCGACGGACCGTGACTGGACCTACTGTCCGTAAGTCACGTGCATAGGTGGCCTTTTTCTACAACATTTCTTCAATTGTCTCCTAACTCCCACGTCTGAACTTATTTCCTGCAAACACGATAAAAACACATTAATACCAATACAAAATGGCTCTAGACACACACAACTCTTAAGTGAATTGTAGTAAAAATATCATAAACTCACGGTATATCAACACCCTCAACTAAAATTCGTTGTTTGTCCTCAAGCGACACACTAAGTCGCTAAACGACACTTGTATAGAAGCAAGCATTCAAGCACAAGCAATCACATGGCTCTCTATCCCGCCTCTCTTTTTTAGTGCAAATTTTTTCTCTTTGACTCAACAAGCTAACTCATGCGGATCAAAATATGACAAAGATCGACCAATCAACACACAACATACACTATTTTGCTATCACCAAGGTACCAACTTTCCGATAATGTAATTAGTGCCCTTACTTCAAACGAAATTCCTTTTTCACACAATGAATATGATTTTGAGTACAAGGATTCATTCAACACTCACGCTCAGAAGTAATTTCAAGTATAGTTAGTGCTCAATACCATAGGATTGCCCATATTTTCACTGCTTAGACTCTCCAAACTAGTTGTTAAGATCACTATAGGACTTTTCTTAGCTTGTAACGTAGGCTCAGGGTCAGGTGTGGTACATTTAGGTACTTTTTAGTTACTTTCTGCCCTCCTTGACATTACATTGGTTTTTACCTCTTCCTTGACCTATTTCTGGCAACTTTTTATCTCAATTTCTTTCCCTTGAACTCTTTTCAACCAAGGATGCGACTTTTGACTCTTATTTCTTACTTTCTTATTTTTCTTTTCACATTTTTCTTTTGCTTATTTTGCACAAAGTCACATCGTCTTTCATACTTTTTCCTCTTTTCAAAACTAAACTCTTTTCATACCCTTTTTTCATTTGGTTTCCTTTTTCATAGCCACCCTCAACTAATGCATTTTGCATTAGTTGAGGTGCATAATGTCTGATGTCAGACCAGGGCCAAAATCAAGGTAACTTTTGGGCTTGGCCACCCTCAACTTAGGCTTTTGGTCTAAGTCAAGGTGCACATGTCCAAGGAGGTATCGGGACCAAGACAATTTTTTCAAGGGAAGGTGAGTTAGGTGAATCAAAAGAATTGGTCAATTTTAGGCTCAAATATTTGGATCAACAGGGAATAATGCTACCATTTGGTTAGATCGTTTTATGATTAAGTGGACTAAATTGAACAGTGGCCTATGATCACTTCCTAACTTCTAGCCTAGATTATCCTAGCAGTACCAACGGGGCAATATCTAGATAGGCACAAAACTATCTGAACAATCAACCATTCTCACACAGTCTTGATACATAGTTTCATTATCAGATTATCAGATTACCCAGTTCAAGTTTTAGCTTAAGTCATGAGATTAAGTTGGTTCTTTTTCATGTCATACTCAGAGCCAACACATTCAACTCATTCTAGCCTATAGATTGTAGCATATATCACAAATTTTGGATGGGTATAATTTTTTTTCATTCATTATTATGCCATCATGTTTCATTCTTTCTCATGCTTCTACACATACATTCCTAACACATGCCGGTTCAATAGAAATTAAAACAGTCTCTTAGGGAAAAATAACACAGGCATGAACCCAAGAGACGATTATGAGTTTGGTTACTCAGACTTCACCCTATCACTCACAATCTATTTACCCCATCCCCAACAAAATAGAGTGCAATTGTCCCCACTGCCCAAAAAGTAGAAATTAAAGGATTGGGTGAAGCAAACCTGTGGCGCATAGCGCTGAAGACTCATCAACAAGTGGGTGGGTCCGGTTTCCCAGAGCCCGCTGAAACAACACTTGGGTCACCCTTAGTAGTGCCAACATCATCTATCACAGCACCCGTAGTAGTGCTATCAATCACTCTTACCACACCATCAATGGTGCTCACATCATCTTGCATAGTGGCCTCAGTGTTGGGCCTAGAACTCGAAGCTCCAAGAGTACTCTCATGAATCCTCTGCTGGCGTAATTCCTCATCCACAATGGAGGCTTTCCTCGCCTGCTCATGCTGCTGGCACTCCCTCTTCTTTGTCCTTGCATGTTCAGTAGAATCGGAGGGGTGGCTAGATCGGTGCCTTTTTCCTCGGGCACGGGTGGACTCGAACTGTAGTACCTCCGCGCTGTATAGAGCCTCAAGCACTGTATCATCAGCCAGTGCAATAGGCTAATTGTCGGGCTGCCAACATAGAAAGCTCCATTCCAGGCATGATTCAGGTTGCCCTCGACAATGCTGTGAGACCACTAAGCACTACTATCGAAGCTCTAGAGGCCATGATAGTAGTCTGTGAGCACGATAAAGGAGCCACAGAGGAAGTAACATCCTTAAAGTTCGCCATTGGAGAGCTGAAGAAACATGTGGACTACCTAAAGTCCACTTATATATCCATGATCTTTGGAACAGTGGGAGTTCCAGATGTGCCCGAAATGCCTCAAACTGCCACAGGATATGGAACTGGAATGGAGCATACAATTGACCCTGAATCAAAAGCAGAAATTGACGAAGAGATATTTGAGGAAGTTAAAGCGGTCGACATAGCCGAGACTGAAGAGATCATGATAAAGGTTGTTGTGCAAGCTTCTTTGGCAAAGTATACTACTGCGAGATCCAGTGGAGTTGGTTCGTCTGGTGGTAGCTCCGGATACTGAAGCCATGACAGATGGAGCAACCGCATAGCCAGGATCACTTCTTTACCTCTCTGTCTTTCTTTCCTTTGCCTTTTGGATTCTGTATTATTTGCATTTGAGAACAAATTGCTTTTATTTGTGGTGGGGTGAGGTTCACCTTTTGTGAGCTATTTGTGATTCGTGTTTTATATATATTTGGGTTGTTCTGTTTATAATTGTGTTTACATTACTTTTCGTGGATGTTTGAGCTTATGGCTCCTTTTATTTTTAATTGCAAAATGATTTTGACCCTTCTAAAAAATTATTATTCTTTTTCAAAAAATTTTGCCACCGTTTGTGTTGAAAAAGAAATGGCTATTCTCGTACAAATTTAAGTCTCGGTTTCGATCAATACCGATGACTTGAATAGTGCTCTCAATTGAACGAACATAAACGTGCGGCTGCGACGAGACCAAATGAAGTTGCATAGACAATATGTGAACTCTTTGCATCTCGTTGTGATTAGCCAGTTATCGAATTGATTTTTTCTTGTGATGATCGTTGCACACTAGCGAAAGTGTATAGTATTGTTTGGCTTTAGTGTCGATGCCATGTGTGATGAGCTTACTTTGAACCTTGCATGAATAAACCTAGAATTTGCTCTGTTAGTCTGATTGATTTAGTAAGGTGTGCTCTTGAAATTATCTTAGGCAACTTTAAAGAGTGTGAGCAAATTTGACATATACCTCTTTTTTTACGTACTTGTGAGCGTGTCAAACTCTTCTGAAAACCCTTTGAGCCTTACCTTTCTTTGGAAGAAACTTGATGAAAACTAGACCTTTCTTAACCCATCACCCATAATCCTCATGAAGTTGTGGTTAGTTTGAATAGCCAACTTAAGACGAAAGCCTAAGTTAGGGGTGTGGTGAAAAGAGAAGGCAAATCAAGAAGTGCAAGAGAGTCCCTCTTAGCCATGATTTTGATAAAAATGAAACCCCTCCATATAAAAAACAAAAAAAAGAAAAGAAAAGACAGAAAAGAAAAAGAAAAAGAATGAAAAAGAAAGTTGTGGAATAAAGTACAAAAGAAATGGGCTCTCTTAACAATTCATGGGAAGCGAATAATAGGATGACTCATGAGCACTAATGATGAAGGAAAAGGGAAGGAAGTGTTGTGAGCATCACATTCATGAGGATCTGAAGTCACTAAGCATAAATGACCATACCTATGCACTATACCCCATTACTAGCCTTAGAAAGACCTTTTTGATCTTGAGCAAGACGAACCGAAGGTTGATTGGAAAATAAGGGCAAACCTATGGGTGAAAACATGCATTGTGTTCCTCTTTTTGAGTGTGAGCGTTGCATCTGATTCCTGATCTTAAATTGATTTACCCCTGTGCGTGAATATGGAATCATTCTTTGTGTGAGGGCATTCAGATATTGTTGTTGAGCTTGAACTTGCATTAGTAGCAAGTATCATGAGCATGACAAATCTTTGGTAGTGGTGTGTCACAACTTGAATCTTTGAGTACACAGTTGATCTTCGCTTAAGTAATTTGAGTCTTGCTGTGTATGTTCATTATTCAGTCTTGTGTAGCACTATTTGAGACACCTTGTTGAATAGCTGAACTTGAGTTTGCTTGAGGAGAAACAAAAGTTTAAGTTTGAGGTGTTGATGAGTCCACAAATTGGACTCATTTAGGGCTAATTTTGATAGAAATAGTGTCCTCAAATGTTTATTTTGTTTCAATATCTGATTAAAACTCTTAAGTTTCAGGTATTTGAAGTTTTGGTGGAATAATGGACACTTAGGTGCAATAAGGAATAAAGAGGCTGAAAAGAACGAAGAAGCTGAAGCCTGCGTATTGCAAAGCACACTTGGCAACTCGCCTAAGGGACGCACTCTGCCCTTTGTTCCAGTACGTGAAGCCCTGAAGGAGAAGGATAAAAAAAGCGATGAAAGGAGCAGTCTGCGCTTCGCCGAATAGTTCCGTGAAGCAATACTATACCGCCCAATGACACAGAGCATGACGATGCTGAAGGCTAGTGCAAGATGACGACAGACTACACCAAAGGGTGAATCGTCAAGTTAATCGGCGATTCCGACTAACCTCGCCGAAAGATCCGCTAGCACTATTTTCTGAAGTCTATAAATACTAAAATTGTTATTAATTTTTAAAGAGTCGAACATTAATTTTAATTTCCAGAATAGAATAATACTTTTTGGATATTTTCTCTCAAGTTTGGAGAGAGGGTTTTGGGAGACTTGAAGAAAGAAGGATTTCATCTTCCCTGAGTTTGAAGTGGGCCTTCTCCATTCTTCTTCCTTTGCTTAAATCAAGGTTTAATTTCTTATACCCATTTGATTTTAGTAGCATTTTAGGTGTATTTTGTTATATCTTGATGTGTGGCTAAAAACCCCATTCTTGGGGTGTGATTTAGCAAATATGTGTTGATATTGTTGTTGGGTCTTGCTTGCTGATAGGATATATGTATATTAATGGTGATTTCACCTAGTGGTTGTGGTTTAATTTAAAGGGTTTGTAGTTGCAAATACAAAACCACCTATGCGTTTTCGGTTTGCCCGAGAGGGAGCTCGCGAAACCAAGACCGCTAGACTGATGGCCGAAGAAGTGGGTCAACATGAGGGTCAATCCGAGAGGGTGAGCCCTAGTCCCATATCCTAACACTCAGCTCGAGAGAGTGAGTGGGTAAGGCGTAGAATGGCCTTCATGCGGCAAATGGGTGTCCGAGAGGAACACATTTGAAACGGGGTAAGTTGCCCGAGATGGAACTTATTTCCATCTAAAGCTTAGCCTAGTCACTATTATCTTGCAAATTTCCTATCAAAGGGATGTACCTAACGATTTATCTCAACTTGTATTGCGGTCACACCCCAAGAACTCTTCCTCATACTTGATTTTTTTGTTATTTTCGCTCTTTATACTACTTGTGATTAAACTTCCAAATCGATATTTGACACTTTTGTGTCACCCCCCTTTGATATATTATGTTTTTAATCGTTAATATCTTTAGCTACGACTAGTTAGAACTATATTTTATTTTTCTACCAATTCTCTAAACCATTCCCTTGGGACACGACCCAACCTTTAGTTGGGTTACTATATTATCGACGATCGTAGACAATCGTACCGTAGGTTAGTGTCGTTGGCCATGATAAGCTTCAACATAGAGCAGCCCCCAATGATTTCGAACCTCGTAAGTATTTTAGCTGCTTTAGTAGTGCTTGGATCTATAATAACTTGCCGCCTAGCATCACAATTTTGACCTAATCTGCCCAAAAGGTTGGTTCTTCAAAGTCTGCATTTAATTATGATAGTTATGCTCTCATTCCAAGTAATTTTTTCCTATGTCATGTGATGTGCCTCTCTGATAAATTTAGGCTATTTAGCGTGCTGAGGCGATCTCGCCAAATCACTTGGTAGTTCGCCCAAGGGACTTCATCTCGCTTTTAAATTTATGCTATTCGTAGTCAGTGTTCTGTAACTCTCGGCCAAAAGCCATGATCTTCAAATGCAATCGGTGACTCGCCAAAGGTCTGCTTAGTTGCCCTTTGTCTGCATTCCTGAACCTTTCTGCACTACATACTTCGACGGATAAAGCTGTGATCACCAAAGCAACTTGGCGATTCGCCGATCTATCCAGCGAGTTTTTCTGTAATTGCATCTCTTTGAACTTGATTTAGTTGTTTTAACTTCTTCCGGATCCTTTGCAGAAATGGCTAGATCTAAAGTTGCAGGAAGAAGCAAGCCACCTAGAAGTAAAACAAAAGGAATCACAATCAAAGAGGATGCAGACTTGTTCACAAGCAAAGTTGCTAAACTTTCCACAAATGGTGAAAAAGGGAAAGGTAAACACAAGAACCTTGAATTGACAAATGCAAGAACTGACAATAATGGCTTTTATAGAAATAACCCCAACCAATCTAAAAGCAAAGATGTGGGTTTTGATAAGGAAGATATGCTTATAGCACAGAGGGCCGGGAGGCGAATTAAGAAGCTGAACGATTCATCTAGGGCTAGGATGTACTAGACTACCAATACTACACTTCCAGTTCCAAAGCAGGCAATGGTATTAACACCTTCGGTGCAAGGTCCTCTGCCCAAATCTATGAATCAAGCAAAGGTTGAGGGGCTGAGAAATTTTTTGGAGGAAAAATGTCTGTCCATAGAAGGGGTTATAAACAGGCACCTAGATATAATGGAGTGTCTAAGATACCACTAGTTTCAAATCTTCACCAAACCCCGTGGCCCTTATATTCCAAACTGGGTAAGAGAGTTCTACAGTGCATACAGTGCACTAATACCCCAACAAAAGCAACTAGCAGTAGCCTTCAAAGAAGTTGACTATGTGGTTGTTAGAGATAGAAGGGTGAAGTGTGATAGTGAGGAAATTAACGCAGCCTTGGGCCTGTCCACAAACATTGGGAATCACTACCAGTACTTGATTAGAACAAAGCAGCTGGATGAGATGAAAAAGTGGTTAGCCCCACTACTTGCAGATGAGACTCCCAAGTGGTTGGCGGAAGGAGTTCCGATTGAAAAGAAAGAACTAAACATAGCAGTAAGGTTCTGGTTTAGTTTTATCAGCAGCGCAATTATACCATCCCAGAATGAGTCAATCCTTCACCTCGCCAAGGCAGCTTGCCTGGGTTACGTAATAGAAAAAACTCAGATAAATTTGGGTACAATCATCGCTTCAGAAATACTCATGCGTGCAAGGCAGAGCTGAACCTCACTTCCATTCCCAGTCTTGATCATAGAATTATGCAAACGAGCCCAAGTGCCTCGAGACACCAAGAAGGATGTCAAAGTGATACCTATAGCCTCTACTGATATCTGGAAGATCAAAGACGAGTACCTTAAGGATCAAGTAGAAAGGAAGAAGGCAGCAGTGATGGAGTTAGTCAACACAAAATCATCGCCTGCAAAGATATCCCTACCTGCTCCGGTCCCTGGGCCTTCAAGTATATACATTGCCACTGATATTCCCGCTGATACTCCAGGTTCTTTTATTACTACACAATCGCCAAGACCCACTACTGTTGCTGCTATTTCTCGGCTTCCACTCACCCAGGCGTACCTACTCCGGATGGGACAACAAGCTCTTTCTGATGATCGTCGAGTTGCTAGCATAGACGCCTCTGTTCCAGACATGATCCAGATGCCTTAACTGATGCTAAGACACCTCTGAGCACTACCATTGATGCCCTAGCAGTCAGAATAGTGGTGTGTGAGCACAACCAAGGGTCCATAGAGGAGGTGATGGCGTTAAAAGCTACCATTGTTGAACTAAGAAAAGATATAGGCCAACTAAAGGCCACCGATGTGTCCATGGTCATTGGAATAGTGGAGATACCAGACATGCCTGAATTTCCTCAGAAGATTAATGAACATGGGGGTAAAACGAAGCAGGTAGCCGACCATGAGTCAGAAGTAAAGACTAATGAAGCGGCACATGAAGAGACTGAGGGAGCAATAGATGAAAACTCGACTGAGACAGACGAAATTCTGATAGATGCTACTGTGAAAGCTTCTTCGAAAAAATCTGCTGCTGCTAGATCCAGTAGAGCTGGTCTGTCTGGTGGTCACTCCAGATACTGATGCCATAACAGATGGAGCAACCGCATAGCCAGGATCACTTCTTTACCTCTCTGTCTTTCTTTACTTTTCTTTTTGGATTATGTATTATTTGCATTAGAGGACAAATTGCTTTTATTTGTGGTGGGGTGAGGTTCACCTTTTGTGAGCTATTTGTGATTCGTGTTTTGTATATATTTGGGCTGTTCTGTTTAAAATTGTGTTTACACTGCTTTTCGTGGATGTTTGAGCTTATGGCTCCTTTTATTTTAAATTGCAAAATGATTTTGACCCTTCCGAAAAATAATTATTATTTTTCAAAAAATTTCGCCACTGCTTGTGTAGAAAGTGGCTATTCTCTTACAAATTTAAGTCTCGGTTTCGATCAATATCGATAACTTAAATAGTGCTCTCAATTGAACGAACATGAACATGCGGCTGTGACGAGACCAAATGAAGTTACATAGACAATATGTGAACTCTTTGCATCTCGTTGTGATTAGCCATTTATCGAATTGATTTTCTCTTGTGATGATCGTTGCACACTAGTGTAAGTGTATAGTCTTGTTTGGCTTTAATGTCGATGCCGTGTGTGATGAGCTTACTTTGAACCTTGCATGAATAAACCTAGAATTTTCCCTGTTAGTCTAATTGATTAAGTAAGGTGTGCTATTGAAATGATCTTAGGCAACTTCATAGAGTGTGAGCCAATTTGACATATACCTCTTTTGTGACCTACCCGTGAGCGTGTGAAACTCTTTTGAACACCCTTTGAGCCTTACTTTCATTGGAAGAAACTTCATGAAAACTAGACCTTTCTTAACCTATGACCCATAATCCTCATGAAGTTGTGGATAGTTTGAATAGCCAACTTAAGCCAAAATCCTAAGTTGGGGGTGTGCTGAAAAGAGAAGGCAAATCAAGAAGTGCAAGAAAGTCTCTCTTACCCATGATTATGAGAAAAAAATGGAATCACTCTATATAAAAAAAAAGACAGAAAAGAAAAAGAAAAAGAACAAAAAAGAAGGTTGTGGAATAAAGTATAAAATAAATGGGGTCTCTTAACAATTCATGGGAAGCGAATAATAGGATGACTCATGAACACCGAAGAAAATGATGAAGGAAAAGGGAAGAAAGTGTTGTGAGCCCCACATTCATGAGGATCTTTAGCCACTAAGCCTAAATGACCATTCCTTTACACTAAGCCCCATTACAAGCCTTAGAAATACCTTTTTGATGTTGAGCAAGCCGAACCAAAGGTTGATTGGAAATTAAGGGCAAACCTATGGCTAAAAACATGCATTGTGTTCCTCTTTTTGAGTGTAAACATTGCATCTGATTCCTGATCTTAAATTGATTTACCCCTGTGCGTGAATATGGAATCATTCTTTGTGTAAGGGCATTCAGATAGTGTTGTTGAGCTTGAACTAGCATTAGTAGCAAGTATCGTGAGCATGCAAAATCTTTGGTAGTGGTGTGTCACAACTTGAATCTTTGAGTACACAGTTGATCTTCGCATAAGTAATTTGAGTCTTGTTGTATATAATCATGATATAGTCTTGTGTAGCACTATTTGAGACACCTTGTTGAACGGTTGAACTTGAGTTTGCTTGAGGAGAAGCAAAAGTTTAAGTTGAGGGTGTTGATGAGTCCACAAATTGGACTTATTTAGGGGTTTATTTTGATAGTAATAGTGTCCTCAAATGCTTATTTTGTCTCAATATCTGATGAAAACTCTTCAGTTTCAGGTATTTGAAGTTTTGTTGGAAGAATGGACACTTAGGCGCAAAAAGGAACAAAGAGGCTGAAAAGAACGAACAAGCTGAAGCTTGCATATCGCCTAGCACACTTAGAGAATCGCCGAAGGGACACACTCTTCCCTTTGTTCCAGTACGCGAAGCCCTGAAGGAGAAGGATCAAAGAGGCGATGAAAGGAGCAGTTTGTGCTTCGCCGAATAGTTCCGCAAAGCAGTACTGTACCGCCCAATGACATAGAGCACGATGACGCTGAAGGCTAGTGCAAGACGGCGACAAACTACACCAAAGGGCGAATCACCGAGTTAAACGTAGATTATGACTAACCTCGCCGAAATATCTGCCAACACTATTTTCTGAAGTCTATAAATACTAAACTTGTTATTATTTTTTAAGGAGTCAAATATTAATTTTAATTTCCAGAATAGAATAGTACATTTTGGATATTTTCTCTCAAGTTTAGAGAGGGTTTTGGGAGACTTGAAGAAAGAAGGATGTCATCTTCCCCAAGTTGGAAGTGGGTCTTCTCCATTCTTCTTCCTTTGTTTAAATCAAGGTTTAATTTCTTATACCCATTTGATTTTAGTATCATTTTAGGTGTACTTTGTTAATTCTTGATGTGTGGCTAAAAACCCTCATTCTTGGGGTGTGATTTAGCAAATATGTGTTGATATTGTTGTTGGGTCTTGCTTGATGATAGGATATATGTATTATAATGGTGATTTCACCTAGTGGTTGTGGTGTAATTTAATCGGTTTGTAGTTGCAACTACAAAACCACCTATGTGTTTTCGGATTGCCCTAGAGGAAGGTCGCGAAACCAAGACTGCTAGATTGATGGCCTAAGGAGTGGGTTGACATAGGGTTCAGCCCGAGAGGGTGATCCCTAGTCCTATATCCTGACACTCAGCTCGAGAGAGTGAGTGGGGTAAGGCGTAGGCTGGCCTTCATGCAGCAAATGGGTGTCCGCGAGGAACACATTTGAAATAAGGTTAAGTTGTTCGAGAGGGAACTTATTTCCATCTAAAGCTTAGCCTAGTCACTATTATCTTGCAAATTTCCTATCGAAGGCATGTACCCAACGATTTATCTCAACTTGTATTGCGGTCACACCCCGAGAACTCTTCCCCATACTTGATTTTCTTGTTATTTTCGCTGTTTATACTACTTGTGATTAATCTCCCAAATCGATATTTGACACTTTTGTGTCACCCCCCTTTGATTTATTATGTTTTTAATCGTTAATATCTTTAGCTACGACTAGTTAGAATTAATTTTATTTTTCTATCAATTCTCAAAACCATTCCCTTGGGACACGACTCCAACCTTTAGTTGGGTTACTATATTATTGATGATCATAGATACTCGTACAGTTTGTTAGTGTCGTTGGTCACGATAAGCATCACTGCAGACTCTAGTTTATCTGTACGTGGGGCAATGATTGCATCAATATCAGCCCAAAGACTGTCTAACTCGGTTCGGATAGAAGATAGATTAGTGGCGGGGGCTGGTCGTGCGAGGACTCTCAACTCGAAGGCATCTAAGTGCTTATGAATGGCCTGGAACCTACGGTCTATCATGGTCTCCATCCTAGCCTCGGACTTTGCAATCGACCGCTGCATCCATGGCTTCACATGTTGGAGCAGCGTTTCCATCTGAGCCTCCAATTTCTGAACTCAAGCCGAGGGCACAACAGCGGCTCCTGAAGACGGGGTGGCTCTGGATGAGCTAGGGCCCGACTGGAGGCCGGAGATGGGGAGGCCAGGGTATTATCAGTGTGGGCTGGAGGGTCAGGGTCCTCACCCTACATCTGCTCCACATCAGCCACTAAATGTTCTCCTAATGGCAGCACCGCAATCTGTGGACCACGTCGCGGGGCAACTACGTTGGCCTCATCCCGAATAAGGCCAATATCAAGGGTCTCGATCACCTGTACTAAAGTGTCACAATGCCAGATAGGCACCCCAAAATCCCTGCAAAACTGGAAGATCATACACGGGAAGGGTAAAGTGGTTGTGGTCCTGAATGCTCTCTCATGGATCTCCGCCAACAGCATGCGGGCAAAGTCGATCTCGAACCCAGCTACCAAGGCCGCAACCATCACTGCTCTATCCCAAGTAAGCGCATTATCGGCCTTAGTGGGCGATACCCTATTCTGCACTAAAAGCCAGAAGAACTTGTCCACCAAATTGAGGGTGGCCTTTCGAATACCCAAGCACGGTGTGCTGACCCACTCCGCATGCTCTCCATCCACAACTATGTGCCTGGACAGCCAAAGTAATACGGCCTCCCTCTGCTCTACATTCCACTGGAACGCTCCACTCCTCACAATGTCCCACCAGTAGTCAAATTTGGCGGTGTTGAGTGCCCACTTAGTTCCCGAACTGTAGAGGAATTGGCTGACGGTGATCTGTGATATGTCCACCGAAAAGTCTCAGACTAGAGTGGAAGTGAGAGGGTCCTAGGCTGTGGGCTTGGACCTCTTGTCGATAGAACCATGGAGTGTGGTCGCATAGGAGGCATATAATTCTCTCACTATCTCCTCCCTATAGGTCCCGGGGCGCCGATCCATCCACTCACATTTGTGTTTCTCATAGAGCCAGTGGATGTCGGGTATGGTGTGTAGGCTCCCCATAGGAACTCTGCGCTCCTCAGTGATCAGTCGGGCCTTCTTCCTCTTTTCATTTAACATCGAGGCATCCCTGTATACCTGCCATTGACCCTCAACGCACCACCTATTTGGCTCATTAGCAACTAGAGCAGGGTCGGTGTTTTGTGGCACTGGAACCTTACCAGAACTAGTAGCCTCATCAGACGAGGCAGCTCGGCCATGTGAACTCGAGCCTGTGGCGGATCCAAAAGCAGACCCTGCAACAGAGGCAGACTCAGAACCTGAAGCAAACCCAGTCGGTGATCCGATCAATGTATCCTCCTCATCAGACTGGGAGGCAGTGACTACGTCAGGAACCACCTGCTTGGATTGATTCCGAGTAGCTCGGGGTACTGTGGGTGATGTCCTCCCAGTGGGGGGGGACATATTTGGTGTCTTTCTTAGCATCAGTATCCTCGTTGATTAGCCGACAGGTTGGTGCCGTTGATTTGGATCTACCCTTGATGGCTATAGCTTTCTTCGTGGCCATGGTACCTGTGGAGTGAGAATTAGTACCTATATAAACTAAAAACACACTCAAAAAATTTTTAGAACAAAGAACGAACCAAATGAAAAACCAAAAATTTTTCCAAACAGTGGCTTTAGTGGTCACGTACGGTGGGTACCTATGGTTCGTAGGTTGACCTACGGTCTGTGGGTCCCCTCCGTAGGTCAGAGGTTCCAAAATATTTGGGCTCTGATAGGAACCACAGATGTGCAGAACGGTCCATAGATTGATCTACGGACCGTAATCCACCTCTGTGGTTCCACACTTAGTGGAATTACTATGTGTCACAGACCACAGACCTGATCTACGGTCTGTAGAATGACCTATGATCCATAGACGGGGTATCGTGGACTAAGTCTGTGCTAGGTATCCAACATGCCTCATGGGTAAACCAATTTTTCAACAATTACAAGCATTCATCCTACGTCTAATCATGCATTTCAACACAATTTATGATAGTTTGTCATCCCTAGGGTTCCAATTACTCATTTTTCAACATGTATTTCATACAAAACTAGGAACCCTAAATCGAAACCTACATTTAGAGTCTAATTTCACCAAGTTATTTCATTACTAAGAGTACACAATCACTATCTATCGTCCCATGGGTGTTTCTAACATAGTTTAACATGAAATTTCATACTACAACAACCCAAGGTCAAGAACCACTTCATGACTTCATAATTTGGCATAATGAATAACAAAATTCAGATTTAAGCTGAAATCAAGTACCTTAGAAGCAATGGAAATGGGTGATTGTGTGATTTTTAAACTTCTTAGACCTTTTGGACACCTAAACCGGACCTTGGCTTCTTCTTGACAACAAAAAATGGGAGTGCTCATATTTTGGGGAAGAAAGTAATGGGAATGAGTTGGGAGTGATGATATGTATAGAAGATGGGGAGTGATTTAGGGATATAATGAGGGAGTTATGGGATTTGGAGGTGTAGAAACGGTTAGGAGGGAATATGGGAAGTGGGGGGGTGATTTGAAAAGGGGACGGTTTTGTTTAGAAGAGGTCCAGGTTAGGTCAGGCAAAACTAGGGTTCGGACCCACGAGACCGCGTCTAGAGTCCATGGGTAAACCTACGGATCGTAGATGGGGTCCATAGGTCACTTACACACTTAGAAAAATTAGGGATCTTACCTGGGGTCTAAGACTACAATTCATGGTCCGTGGTTTGACCTACGGAACGTCGATGGTCTCCGTAGACCTCTGCACCAGACATTTTCTACAGATTTTGCTTTTCGTCAATGCACATGTAGCAACTATTAGGTCTTTCTTTTTACATTTTCTGGACACTTTTTAGACACGGACCCTATGATATATCTAGCCAACACTAAAACAAAAATAATGCACCTATCTAAAGGAACACAGAAAAGCAAATAAACAAAGAAAACTACTAAACCGAAAAGTAAAACCTATATTTGGCTAGATTGTACATCTTGGGTTTCCTCCCAAGCAACGCTTGATTTAATGTCGCGGCACGACGCAGGTCTCTTGATTACTCATACTTCATCACGATAGTAGGCCTTAATAACTTCTTGCATACTTTTCACGTTTCCCAGATAAACCTTGATCCTTTGCCCGTTTACCTTCAACCTAGTACCCTCACTGTTCTCAAGCTCAACCACTCCATGTGGGAGCACCTGTGTGACTAAGAATGGCCCGGTTCACTTGGACTTAAGCTTGCTCGGAAACAAGTGCAACCTAGAGTTGAATAGAAGAATGAGATCACCCACAACAAATTCTCGCTTTAGAATCCTTTGATCATGATACTTCTTCATCTTCTCCTTGTACAAGGCTAAACTTTCATAAGCTCTTAGGCAAAACTCATCAAGCACATTTAAGTCACTCATTCTCTGATTTGATGCGGCACCCCAATCAGAATTTAGCTTCTTTAGCGCCCACATAGCCTTATGTTCTAGCTCTACTGGCAAATGGCAAGACTTCCCGTATACAAGTTGGTAGGGGGACATATCTATGGGAGTCTTGAATGCGGTGCGATAGGCCCATAGAGCATCATCAAGCTTTCTTGACCAATCTGTTCTATTAGCATTCACAGTCTTTGCCAAAATCTGCTTGATCTCTCTGTTGGACACTTCAACTTGCCTAGTGGACTGCGAATGGTAAGGAGTGGCTACATATTTCTCAAGTAACGCCTTGAACAACTTATTGCAAAAGTGGGAACCTCCATCGCTGATAATCGCCCTAGGTGTACCAAATCTGGAGAAGATATTTTTTTTCAAGAATGCGGTGACACTTTTACCTTAATTGTTAGGAAGCGCAATTGCTTCCACCCACTTCGACACATAATCAACCGCAACAAAAATATACTTCATCCTATGTGAACTCACAAATAGTCCCATAAAATCAATGCCCAATACATCAAACAACTCTATCACCAATATAGGATTCATATGAAGCTCTTGCTTTTTTGAAATCCCTCCTTTTCTTTGGCAACGGTCACAAGACTTGGCGAAATCATGAGCATCTTGGTGGATGGTAGGCCAGTAATACCCACACTGCAAAATTTTATGCGCAGTTTGAATACCACTATGATGCCCACAAACAGGAGATGAATGGCATGCCTCTAGTATACTCAACAACTCGACCTCGGCCACACAGCGACGAATAATCCTATCAGCACAACTACGATACAAGTAAGGCTCATCCCAAAAGAAATTCTTCACATCATGCATAAACTTTTTCCCCCCAGTGGTACAGGCTCCATATGTGCGGGATCCTCCTCCTCGATCGCTCAACATACTAAAGGCTGAGGGTTCGAGGACCATCTTGGAAGAAAAACGATTGTGCCAGTGGGACCGTGTTTTGAGAGATGAGAAGATGGATGTGGAGGTGACCCCTACCTCTTCTACTGACATCCGACGCATTAAGGCCGAGTACATGTGGGATGAGGTCGATAGGAGGAAGACTGCACCGACGGATACGTCCCCGGTAGTTGACGTTGATATGTTGCCGACTAAGGCAATCATGCCCTCTAAGGCCGATGGGCCTAGAGGTACCTCTGGCTCTTCTGTTTCTGATATTCCCAATTCCTCTGTTGCAACCCTAACTCTACTTATGTTGCTGCTACTACTGCCTCCCGACCCTCTATCACCTAGGCCATGCTTTACAAGATGGGTCATCTGGCCTAATCTACTAATGTGTGTGCCTCCTGGATAGAGGTCGTTGTGCCTGGGCTTATAGAGCAGTCGATTGCTTCTACCTTGGTCTTAATCTAAGCTGGGATGAGGGAGCTAGAGAGCTAATTGAGGGACACAAGTTGGCATAGGATGCCCTTACGGTGAGGATGGAGGAGTGTGAGCAGAGACAGGGTATTGTTGATGTTGTGACGATCTTGAAGGCCGATATTGTTGGGTTACGTAGAGATGTGGACAAGCTGAAGTCCATTGACTTATGGATGTTGTTTGGGACGTTTGAGATTCCTGACGTTCCAGGCGCTGATATTCCAGCCAGTTCTAAGGTTCTTCCAACTACTACGATCGGAGATAATGCTAGGGCCGATGATGTAGATGCCGAGTTCGAGGCTGAGACGGATGAGGAGCATTTGGGTGTTAGAGATGAGGTTGTTTATGATGACTTGGCAGACCTGGAGGGTGCCATGATTGACACAATTATGCAGGCCACTTTGCGGGACACTTCTTTAGTGGGATCCAGTGGAGCCAAGGTTGCTAATGAGTCGGGCATTGATGCCCAGACAGAGGGAGTGATTGATATGCAGACTTCACCCAGGCCTAGCCTGGAAGGATAACTATTTTGCCTCTTATTCAGTTATTTTTTACAGTTTATTATTGTTTCTTTGCATTTAAGGACAACTGTCGTTTTTGTTTGGCGGGGCCTCTATTGGGTTGTTTTTGTGGATATTGTTGTTTTTGGGTTTTTGAATGTTGGTTTTATGAATGTTGGATCTGGTTTTATGTTCACATATATATCTTTGTTTTTAATGTGCAAATGTTTCGAACCAATTTTTTGTAAAAAAATTCCACCTCTTGATGTGTGTGAAAGTGTATGTTCTTTTGCATTTTCGAGTGTCGATTGTGGTCAATACCGATGACTTAACTAGTGCTCTCAATTGAATGATATGAATGTGCAGCTACGATGAGGCAAATTGAGTTACATAGGTCATATGTGAACTCCTAGCATCTCGTCGTGACTAGCAGGTTGTTGATTCAATCTTTTGTTATGATGATTGCACACTAGCTAGAAAGTGTGGAGTCTTGTTTGATAATTGAATTGAATTCCATGAGTGGTGAGGTTGTTTTGAATATTGTGTTTGATGTCACCTAGAACTTGCCCCGTTAGTCCAATTGATTGATTGATTGAAGCAAGCCTTAGGATAAATTTGCGAAGAGTGAACCTAATTTGATGATATATCTCTTTTTGGCTACCTTGTGAGAAGTGTGAATCTTGTTTGGCACCCTTTGAGCCTATCCTTTTCCTTGGAAGAAACTTGAACAACTTTGACCTTTTTGTCCTATCACATATAATCTTCATGAAGTATTGGTTAGTTGAATAGCCAACTTACGCCAAAAGCCTAAGTTGGGGCTGTCGTGAAAAAGAAGGAAAGTCATGAAGTGAAAAAATCCCCCTTTGAAGCAATGGTTTGAAAAAGATGGAACCCCTCCATGTAAAAAAAGAGAGAGAAAGAAAAGACAAAGGCGAAATTGGAATAAGACTGAAAAACAAAAAGAAAAAAGTTTGTGAAATAAAGTGTGTGAAAGGAGTAAAAGAAATAGGGTATGAAATAAATTTTGCTTAAATGTATAAGAGGGTGGATTCTGAACATGTTAGAATGTGAAACAGAAGGAGACGTACTGATTTTCAGGCCATATTTCATGAAGGTAGAACCAACTAACCAAAAATGATCAAACAGTTAAACTCAGCCCCATTGTAAGCCTTGAAAAGACCTTTGTGATCTTGAGTGAGTTGAAAAGAATGTTGATTGGAAAATAAGGGCAAGTCTATGGGTAGAATCATGCATGTGTTCATCTTCGTGAGCATGAGAGTTGTATTTGATTTCGAAACTATAATTTTTTGATGAATTTTATGTGAGCATGGAATCATCCTTGTTGTGAGGGCATTTGAATACTTTTGTTGAGCTTAAACTTTCATTTGAAACAAGCATTGTGAGCTTGAGTATATTTGATAATAGTGAGCCACAATTTGAAACTTAGAGTGCACAATTAGGCATTGTATATGTAGTTTGAACCTCTTGTGTGCATTTGTATTGAGTCTTGAGTAGCACTGTTTGTAGACATCCTTGTTGAACTTATTGATCATGAGTTTTACTTGAGGACAAGCAAAAGTTTAAGTTGGGGTTGTTGATGAGTCTAAGATTTCAACTCATTTAGGGCTTTGTTTTGATAGTTTATTTTCCTCAAATGCCTAATTTATGCTCCGAACTGATGTTATAATGTTTATTTGCAGCAATAAAAGCTAAGGAGCAATGCAAAGACATTACTGGACAAAAATGAGTGAAAACAACTGAAGAACTTGAAGAAAGACAAAATTGGTGATCGCCAAGACGACTTGGCGAGCCGTCGAGTGGCTATTTAGCTCGCCTAAAGTTCCAGCATGCCAGCCCTGGGACAAACCTACTTGGCGATGGAAATGGACAGTCGGTGGACCGTCGAACGGCTCAGAGACATCGACCTTGATCGCCTAAAATCACAGAACCCTGAGGATAAAGAGCCAAGGAAAACCGGCAATGGACTAGAGCAAAGCGGGCGTCGCCAACTTGGTTGGCAATGTATGACTTACTTCGCCTAATGGTCCCGAAGGCCAAAATTTGGGAAACTATAAATTGAATTTTGAAAAGTAGAAAAGGCATCAAGTTTTGTAGAATCTAAGGCGACTCCCATTGAGTTTTTCTGAGTTTTCCATTATAGAACTTAAAGCTTTTGAGACTTGATTTTGAGGAATTGCAATTGGGTTTTTGAATTAAGTTGATTTGAAGTATTGTAGAGACTTGGAAATCATTACCCAGTTCATGGCTAACATAATTGGTAATTAGTTCTCTCCTTTTATGATGTGTGGCTAAAACACCAATTCTTAGGGTGCGATCATGTGATTATTGGCTTAATTAGCTGATGTGTATTGTTGTTTACTAATTTAAATGTTTAATTGAAGTGGGTTTAATCGATAATTGTGTATTAATCTATGAATTGTAGTTGCAAAAGCAATTCTAACTTAGTGTTTTCGGCTTGCTTGAGAAAGAGGTTTTAGAACCAAGGTGTTCGATTCATGATTGTAGTTATTGGGTTAAAGTGGGTTCAGCTCGAGAGAGTGAATCCTAAACTCGATTCTACCTATCTAGCTCGAGAGAGAGTAGATAAATCCCCCCATCTGACATTTGTGTCACCCTTTTGATTTATCTACTCTCTTGAGCTAGATAGGTAGAATTGAGTTTAGGATTCACTCTCTGGAGCTGAAACCACATCAACCCAATAACTACAATATTGATCGAACACCTCGGTTCTAAAACCTCTTTCTCAAGCAAGCCCAGAACACTAAGTTAAAATTGCATTTGCAACTACATTTCATAGATTAATACACAGCTATCGATTAAACCCACTTCAATTAAGCATTTAAATCAATAAACAACAATACCCATATGTTAATTTAGCCAATAATCACATGATCACACCCCAAGAATTATGCTTTTAGCCACACATCATAAAAGGAGAGAAACAATTACCAATTATGTTAGCCATGAACTGGGTAATTATTTTCAAGTCTCTACAATGCTTCAAATCAACTTAATTCAAAAACCCATTTGCAATTCCTCAAAATCAAGTCTCAAAAGCTTTAAGTTCTACAATGGAAAACTCAGAAAAATTTAATGGGACTCGACTTAGATTCTACAAAACTGGATGCCTTTTCTGCTTTTCAAAATTCAATTTATAGTTTCCCAAATTTTGACTTCAGGACCATTAGGTGGAGTAATTCGTGCATCACCAACCAAGTCAGCGACGCGCCCTTTACTCCTGTCCATCGCCGATTTGCCTTGGCTCTTTATCCTCAGGGTTCTGTGCTTTTAGGCGATCAAGGTCGATGTCGCCAAGCTTTTTGGCGGTCCACCGACTATCCATTTCCATCGCCAAGTAGGTTTGTCCCCAGGGCTGGCAAGCTGGAACTTTAGGTGATCTAAAGATCCACTCAGTGGCTCGCCAAGTGGTCTTGGCAATCACCAGGATCGTCTTCCTTCAACTTCTTCAGCTTTTTCGCTCCTTTTTGCCCGGTAATGTTCTTGTCTTGCTCCTTAGCTTTCATTGCAACAAATCAACATTTTAACATCAGTTCGAAGCTTAAATTAGGCATTTGAGGACAATAAACTATCAAAACAAATCCCTAAATGAGTCGAAATCTCTGACTCATCAGGCTGTTTTTCAAGTGTTGGCTCAAGTCGTGATGGCCCAACCCAATAGGAAGGTTGTTGTTCCCGCAAGTTCAAATGTAAATTCAGTGGCTTCAAGAGTGAGGGACTTCTCAAGGATGAGTCCTCTAGAATTTCATGGTTCCAAAGTTAAGGAAGATCCTCAAGAGTTTATTGATGAGGTCTATAAGGTTTTGATGATCATGGGAGTTACGTCGATGGAAAAGGTGGAGCTGGCCGCTTACCAATTGAAAGGTGTGGCTCAAATATAGTATAATCAATGGAAGGAAGGAAGCCAGAAGATTCGGGTCCTCTTGATTGGGAGAAATTTAAGGCCGTGTTTCTCGATAGGTTTTTTCCTCTTGAGATGAGGGAAGCCAAGATGCTTGAGTTTATTAACATTTGACAAGGAAGTATGAGTGTAAGGGAATATGCTCTAAAGTTCACTCAATTGTCTAAGCATGCTCCAACGATGGTTGCCAATTCAAGAGCCAAGATGAGTAAGTTTGTTTCGACCATATCCGAAATGGTGCTTAAAGAGTGCTGAACTGCAATACTCATTCATGATATGGACATATCTCATATTATGTTACATGCATAAAAAATTGAGGAGGAGAAACTCTAGGAAAATTCTAGGGAGGCAAAAAGGGCTAAGACCGGTGATGGTAATTTCTTTAACACAAGGTCTGATGGAAAAGTTCGTCCGAGATTCCGACAAAGGTTTTCCAGTCAAGGTTTCTCCAATGCTCCTCCAAAGTTCAACCAAGATAGGGTGTCTAACCCTAAACCTCAAGGAGGTAATAGTAGTGGATATTCATTGCCTAGGTCTAATTGCACTAAGTGTGGTAGGAAGCACGATGGTAAGTTCCTAGTCGATATGAATGGTTGCTTCGATTGTGGTAAAAGTGGTCACAAAATGGGGGATTGTCCAATGCTTACATCTAAGGGAAGAGAGGGCAAGCAAACTACTCTTAGGGGTTCGGGTTCCAATGCTCCTAAGCAAAAACACTTTTATGCTCTTCAGACTAAAGGTGAACAACAGAGTTCTTCGAATGTGGTTACCGGTATGTTGAAAGTTTTCCAATTTGATGTATATGCTTTACTTGATCCTGGTGCTACCTTATCTTTAATTACACCATATGCAGCTATGAGGTTTGATGTTCTTTTGGATGTGTTGTTAGAACCTTTTTCTGTCTCTACTCTAATTAGTGGTTCTATTGTGGCTAAGAGGGTCTATTGGAAGTGTCCCGTCTCCTTGGCCCATAGAGGTACTCTTGTTGACTTGGTAGAGCTTGATATGTTAGACTTTGATGTTATCATGGGTATGGATTGGTTGTACTCATGCTATGCTTCTATTGATTGTAGAACTCGTGTAGTTAAGTTTCAGTTCCTGAATGAGCCTATCTTAGAGTGGAAGAGGGAAATTACATGCCTAAGGGTCAGTATGTTTCTTATCTTAAAGGTAGAAAGATGATTTCTAAGGGTTTCTTTCACCACTTAGTAAGAGTGAGGGATGTAGATTCTGAAACCCCTTCTCTTGAGTCGGTCCCCGTTGTCAATGAGTTTCTAGAAGTGTTCCCATATGATCTACCCAATATTCCTCCCGAGCGGGAAATAGACTTCAATTTTTGGTAATGTCGTTTGGGTTGACTAATGCTCTGGCGGCGTTTATGGATTTGATGAATAGGGTGTTTACAAAATACCTTGACATGTTTGTGATTGTGTTCATTGATGATATTTTGATCTACTCAAGGAACGAGGATGAGCATATTGATCATTTGAGGATCGTGTTGCAAATTCTTAAGGACCAACAACTTTTTGCAAAGTTTAGAAAATGTGAATTTTGGTTAAGATCTATAGCTTTCCTTGGTCAGATTGTTTCTAGTAAGGGTATTGAGGTAGAACATAAGAAGACGGATGCGGTCAAGAGTTGGCCTAAACCTCTAACTCCTTCAGACATTAGAAGTTTTTGGGTTTGGCCGGTTAGTATAAAAGGTTTGTTGAGGGATTCTCTTCAATTGACTCTCTTTTGGCGGCTTTAACTCAAAAGAAGGCTAATTTCATATGGTCTGAAGCTTGTGAGAAGAGTTTCCAAGAGTTGAAAGATAGACTTACTTCCGCTCCAGTGTTGACATTACCGAAAGGAATGAATGGTTTTGTTTTTTATTGTGATGCCTCGAGAATTGGGCTATGGTGTGTGCTAACTCAAAATGGGAAAGTTATTGCATATGTGATGAGTACACAAATTGGACTCATTTAGGGCTTTATTTTAATAGAAATAGTGTCCTCAAATGCTTATTTAGTCTAAATATCTAATGAAAACACTTAAGTTTCAGGTATTTGAAGTTTTAGTAGAAGCATGGACACTTAGGCGCAAAAAGGAACACAAGGGCTGAAAAGAACAAAGAAGTTGAAGCCTAAGAATCACCAAGCATGCTTGGCGATTCGCCGAAGGGAAGCACCCCCGCCCTTTATTCCAATACGCGAAGCCCTGAAGGAGAAGGATCAAAAAGAGATGAAAGGAGCTGTCGGCGTTTCACCAATTAGTTCTGTGAAGCAGAAGTATATCCCCCAATGATCCAGAACGTACAGATGTTGAAGGCAAAGCACAAACAGCGATGAACTAGAAGAAGGGCGACTCGCCGAGTCATTCGGCGTTCGCAACTAACCTCGCTGAGCAATCCGCCAGCACTATTTTCTGAAGTCTATAAATACTAAACTTTTTACTAGTTTTTGTGTGGAACATTATTGTAATTTTGAGACTTAGAATATTAGCTTTTGCATTTTTCTCTCAAGTTTGGAGAGGGTTTTGGGAAAACTTGAAGAAAGAAGGAGTTCATCTTCCTCAAATTGGACGTGGGTCTTCTCTATGCTTCTTCCTTTTCTTATATCAAGGTTTAATATCCTATACCCATTTGGTTTTAACATCATTTTAGGTATAATTTCTTATTTCTTGATGTGTGGCTAAAAACCCCCATTCTTGGGGTGTGATTTAGCGAATATGTGTTGATATTATTGTTGGATTTTGCTTACTGATAGTTTAGATGTATTTTAATGGTAATTTCACCTAGTGGTTGTGGTTTAATTTAATGGGATTGTAGTTGCAAATACAAAACCACCCATGTGTTTTCGGTTTGCGAGAGAGAGGTCGCGAAACCAAGACCGCTAGACTGATGGCCTAAAGAGTGGGTCGACATGAGGTTCAGCCCGAGAGGGTGAGCCCTAGTCCCATATACTAACACTCAGCTCAAGAGAGTGAGTGGGGTAAGGCGTAGGCTGGCCTTCATGCAGCAACTGGGTGTCCGAGAGGAACCCATTCGAAACGGGGTAAGTTGCTCGAGAGAGAACTTATTTTCATATAAAGCTTAGCCTAGTCACTATTATCTTGCAAATTTCCTATCGAAAGCATGTACCCAATGATTTATATTAATATGTATTGCGGTCACACCCCAAGAACTTCTCCTCATACTTGAATTCTCTCTTTATTTTTATTGTTTTAGCTATACTTGTGACAAACCCCCCATTGATATTTGACACTTTGGTGTCACCCACTTGAATTTACTTTGTTTTTATTCTATAATTTCTCAAACTACAGCTAACTAGAACAAAATTCTAGTCTAACTACTATTTTCACTACCACTCCCTTGGGACACGACCCCAACCCTTGGTTGGGTTACTATATTATCGACGATCGTAGACACTCAAACCATAGGTTAGTGTCGTTGGTCACGATAAGCATCAAAATGGCGCCGCTGCCGGGGAGTGGTATTATTTGGGAATTCTTAGTTAAGTAGAATTTCTGTTTTTTAATAGTTGTAATTTTACTAACTTAATTTTTAGTTTTGTTTTTTTCTTTTTTGTGTGTTGAAACAGGAAGAATGAGTGTGAATGATGAAGAAGGTCCCAAATGGACCAACTGCTATCTTCTCTCTACCCAGAGCCAAAAGAGGGGTGGCCTCATGAAAATAAGGCAAACCTTACTAATGGAACTTGAGTGAGGAGTTGCGTCATGCCACGACGTTAAATAAGGCACTTCTTGGGAGGCAACCCAAGGTTTTACCGCTTTATTTTTGCTTTAAGAAATAATGGTGTGTTGTTTGTGTAGGTCAAAGTATGGAAAATGAGTGAAAAGTGCAAATGGGCGAGCCAAAGGTCCAATCGGCACATCGCCGAAGAATTCGGTGACCCCGACTTAAACCGCCGTTGGACTAAAGTCAACTTCAAAGTGGAGTCTGTAAAACTCGGTGTGCCCAAGAACTTATTGTCGAATGGCCGATCTAGTCGGCGATTCCGATCTAGTCCGCCGTTTGGACCCTTTGTTTAACTGGAGGTCCAGTAAAACTCAGCGAGGTAAGTATCCACTCGCCGAATGGATCGGCGACCACGACTAATGTCGCCGAATGGGCGAAAACTGGACGGTTTCTTAACAGGACAAAGGTTTAAACTTCCAACTCTTTCACTTTCCCTCGCTTTTAATCTTCCAAATCTCACACCTAGTTAGTATTTTAAATATTTTTGCATTCCATAAGTATTTTGGTTGTTGATTTGTGCTCGGAGTTGGATTTCATTGCTGCCTAGCATTTCAAAGTAATTTAATCGGCACAAAGGTTGGTTTTCCGAACCCCGAGTTTACTTTCAAAAATTTGGTACTCATTTGAAATGATAATATCGTATTGTCGTGTGCTGGTCCTTCTGAGGTAACTCCGAGCACTGATGCCCATATTCAGAGCACTACTCCAGGCATTGAGTCCCCGACAGATGGAGCGACTGCGTAGACAGGATCCCTCTTTACCTCCCTCTCTGTTTTTCTCTATTTTTACTTTTGGATACTTTCATTTGCATTTGAGGACAAATATTTTTATTTGTGGTGGGGTGAGGCTCACCTTTGTGTGTTGTTTTGAATGTTGTCTTGCGTACATATTTGGGTTGTTTTGCTTGAAATTATTTTATACTGCTTATGCGAATGTTTGAGCTTGTGGCTCTTTCGGGTTTAATTGAAAAATAATTTTGACCCTTCCGAAAAAAAATTTCATTTTACGAAAATTTTCGCCACCTCTTGTGTTGAAAGTGGTTGTTCTTGTACAAATTCAAGTCTCGGTTTCGATCAATACCGATGACTTGAATAGTGCTCTCAATCGAACAAACATGAATGTGCGGCTACGACGAGAACAAATGAAGTTACATAGACAATGTGTGAACTCTTTGCATCTCGTTGTGATTGGCCACTTCTCAAACTGATTCTCTTGTAATTACTGTTGCACACTAGCGAAAGTGTGTAGTCTCGTTTGACTTAAGTGTCGATGCCTTGTGTGATGAGCTTACTTTGAACCTTGCATGAATAAACCTAGAATTTGCCCCGCTAGTCTAATTGATTTAGTAAGGTGTGCTCTTGAGATGATCTTAGGCAACTTTTGAAGAGTGTGAGCCAATTTGACATATACCTCTTTTGTGGCCTACCTGTGTGTGTGTGAACCCTCTTGAACACCCTTTGAGCCTTACCTTTCTTTGAAAGAACCTTGATGAACCCTAGACCTTACTTGATCCACTACCTATAATCCTCTTGATTTGCGGTTTAGTGAATAGCCAACTTATGCCAAAAGCTTAAGTTGGGGGTGTGGTGAAAAATGAAAAGAGAAGTTAAGAAGTGCAAGAAAAGTCTCCCTTAACCCATGGCATTGCGGAAAAATGGAAACCCTCCATATATAAAAAAAAGAATGAAAAAGAAAAGTTGTGGAATAAAAGTACAAAAGAAATTGGGTTTCCAAGCAATCCATGGAGGTGAATAAAAAGATGACTTAGAAGCACTAGAAAAAGAATTGATAAAGGAAAAGAAGGGGATGCCTTGAGAATACCACATCTCATGAGGAAAAAGTCACAGAGCCTAAATGATCATACCTTTGCACTCAGCCCCATTATAAGCCTTAGAAAGACCTTTTTGATCTTGAGTGAGCCGAACCAAAGATCGATTGGAAAATAAGGGCAAGCCTATGGGTGAAAACATGCATTGTGTTCCTCTTTTTGAGTGTGAGCGTTGCATCTGATTCATAATCTTGAATTCATTAACCTTTGTGTGTGAATATGGAATCATTATTTATGTGAGGGCATTTAGATACTTTTTGTTGAGCTTGAACTTGCATAAGTAGCAAGTAGTGCGAGCATGAGAATCTTTGGTAATGGTGTGTCACAACTTGAATCTTTGTGTACACAATTGATCTTTGCATGAGTAATTTAAGTCTTGTTGTGTATGTTCAAGATTTCGTCTTGTGTAGCAATATTTGAGACATCCTATTTGAACTGTTGAACTTGAGTTTTACTTGAGGACAAGCAAAAGTTTAAGTTTGGGGTGTTGATGAGTCCACAAATTGGACTCATTTAGGGCTTTATTTTAATAGAAATAGTGTCCTCAAATGCTTATTTAGTCTAAATATCTGATGAAAATACTTTAAGTTTCAGGTATTTGAAGTTTTAGTGGAGCATGGACACTTAGGCGCAAAAAGGAACAAAAAGGCTGAAAAGAACGAAGAAACTGAAGCCTGAGCATCGCCAAGCATGCATGGCGATTCGCTGAAGGGACGCACTCCGCCCTGAAGGAGAAGGATAAAAAAGGCGATGAAAGGAGCAGTCGGCGTTTCGCCGATCAGTTTCGCAAAGTAGAAGTATACCGCCCAATGATACAGAACACACAGATGCTGAAGGCAAAGCACAAACGGCGATGAACTAAAAGAAGGGCGAATCACCGGGTCATTCGGCGTTCGCAACTAACCACGCCGAGCGATCCGCCAGCACTATTTTCTGAAGTCTATAAATACTAAACTCTTTACTAGTTTTTGTGTGGAACATTATTGTAATTTTGAGACTTAGAGTATTAGCTTGTGCATTTTTCTCTCAGGTTTGGAGAGGGTTCTGGGAAGACTTGAAGAAATAAGGAGTTCATCTTCCTCAAATCGAAAGTGGGTCTTCTCTATTCTTCTTCCTTTGCTTATATCAAGGTTTAATTTACTATACCCATTTGGTTATAACATCATTTTAGGTATAATTTCTTATTTCTTGATGTGTGGCTAAAAACCCCGATTCTTGGGGTGTGATTTAGCAAATATGTGGTGATATTATTGTTGGATTTTGCTTACTGATAAGTTAGATGTATTTTAATGGTGATTTCACCTAGTGGTTGTGGTTTAATTTAATGGGTTTGTAGTTGCAAATACAAAACCACCTATGTGTTTTCGGCTTTCTCGAGAGAGAGAGGTTGCGAAACCAATATCGCTAGACTGATGGCCTAAGGAGTGGGTCGACATGAGGTTGAGCCCGAGAGGGTGAGCCCTAGTCCCATATCCTAACACTCCGCTCGAGAGAGTAAGTGGGGTAAGGCGTAGGCTAGCCTTCATGCCGCAACTGGGTGTCCGAGAGGAACCCATTTGAAACGGGGTAAGTTACTTGAGAGAGAGCTTATTTCCATCTAAAGCTTAGCCTAGTCATTATTATCTAGCAAATTTCCTATCGAAAGCATGTACCCAATGATTTATATTAATATGTATTGCGGTCACACCCCAAGAACTTCTCCCCATACTTGAATTCTCTCTTTATTTTTATTGTTTTAGCTATACTTGTGACAAACCCCCATTGATATTTGACACTTTAGTGTTGTCACGACCCGGGATCACCCCCTAGTCGTAACCGGCGTACTCGACCTCGAAGAGGTCTAATACAAGCCTCTTAGCATTCATTCATCGCATAGACACTAAAACCATAAGGAATTAAAAACTTTCTT
>JAJOOR010010482.1:0-56588 GCA_036250505.1 Solanum acaule | reverse complement strand
TCCTCCTCCTCCTCCTCCTCCTCCTCCTCCTCCTCCTCCTCCTCCTCCTCCTCCTCCTCTACTACTACTACTACTACTACTACTACTACTACTACTACTACTACTACTACTACTACTACTACTACTACTAGTTTCTAGATAGAGAAATATTTGAGATGAGAGCTTTTGGGAATTTATTTGGGTTTTGGAAATAAATAGTTGAATGGGTGGAATTTTGGGTTAAAATCACTTATATAGGTGTATAAACCTTAGGCAAAACGACCTTACTTAATACCCACTTAAAAAGGAATTTCCCAAAAAGCCCTTAATTGGGCAGCCAAGTGCCAGGCTTCACGGCAGGCTCCATGAACCGTGGTCCTCACTACTGGCCGTGGTCCTTCGTCCAGTGGCTAGGCCACATTGGCTTGGCCTCTACAATTTGAAGGAATCTTCATAGGCCTTCCCACGAGCCGTGGTCTTCACCACTGGCCGTGAAGTGGCTCATGAAGATGAGCCATTTTGGGCAGCCTCAAGGGTAGCTGCTGCCCTAGCCACCACGAGCCACACCACGAGCCGTGGTCCTCACCACTGGCCGTGGTGGTGCTCGTGAAGTGGGGAAGTGCTTGGGGGAAGCTTGGGCAGCCTTGACCCCTTCCCCTTGGACCTTGCCTCTTGCATTGTCTTGTCACCCTCATGATTAGCCCTAGTTGGCCTACTAAACTATGGGGTGTAACAATTTCTAAGTTTGAGGAAGTTAAGAGTATAGGAACTAAGTCTTGAGCATGAAAACCCTTTTAGGATATGTGTAAGGTTGTGGCATAGACTTTGGAAAAGTGGGAAAAGATAAAAGAAGCCCCAATTAAAAAATTGTCGGAAACTTTCCACGAGGTCATCTATGGTCCATGGTTTGATCTACGGACTGTAGATCCCATCCGTGGAAGTCAGGTTAAAATTTTGAATTTTTGAAGTTCATTCTACGGCCCCAAACTATGATCCGTAGATGCTCCTATGACCCGTAATCAGATCCATATAAATGAGGCCCAAAAATAGGATTCAGAACTTCATTCTACGAACCCAAACTACGTCCCATAGATGTTTCTACGACCCGTATATGGGTCCATAGGATCTGGACCCAAAAAATGACTTTTAGATCTTTTTCTCCATGAGTGAACATTATAGGTCGCACTTCAATCTACGACCCGTAGAAGAGGTTCGTAAGTCATTGACTCAGAAAACTCTCTGTTGTACTATTCTAAGTTCAAATGGTTATAACTTTTTATTTTAAATTCTAAATGAGGCAAACTTAGTGGTAATGGGAAGAAGACTTATAAACTTTAATTTGATAGGTTACGATCCAGCTAAGTCATTATATGATGAGAGATATGATCGTTTAAAGATGGCCCTTACATGAACAATGCGAAAAACTTAGTCGGTAGCGAGGTTTTGAACTCGACTATGCACTAGAGGTATCTTATGACCCTAAACCAATTCTAATACACTTTCCACACATAAGAATGACCCTTAATACAAAGGCAATAACTGGACATCACCTGGTTCAAGCTTATATACTTTTGATGAAAGATTTAGAGAGTTGCGAGGTGTTACACCAGATACCTATGAAGTTACAAAAGTACAATCCAATTGTAAAGTGTACTTTGTGTGTGTAGTGCGACAAAACAACAAGGCAAAGTGACAGGAGGACAATGTCGTTATACACCCCGACCAATGAGAAGAGGTTAAGGTTTTGTCCTTTGTCTCTCTCATTAATACGGAGACATGAAAAATAGAAAAATCTAGCTTTTGCATTTTGAAAAAAGTATTGTCTATTGTCTCAAGTCTTGAAGCTATCTCAGCTCTGGTATCATAGAAGACTGCAATCTCAAGGACCTGCTCTTATCACTCAAGTTGTTCTATTACTCCTTGTTGTTGAGTCTTTATTTGTGCTTACATTGCAAATCTACTCTTCTAACATATTGTTGCTCTGTTACCTTTTTATATTAGAGGATTGATTAGAGGTAACCATAGTGTCGTGGATACAGTTAGTTGGAGTTTGTTGTTGCTAGATGTAGTTAGTGAAGTCTATGTCAACTAAGGTTAGTTGATATAGTCGGTAATAGAAATTATACTTAGTTGACTTGTAGTAGGAGTATTACAAGGATGAGAGATTAAGTGGTTTAATTTCTAGATTACATAGGGTTGTAATCTAAATCTTCACTCATGTTTAATAGATGTGTTGGTAAAGCCTATGTGGAAAGTCGTGATTTTTTTCTCCTTGAAAAAGAAGGTTTCTATGTAAATATCGTGTGTTCATTTACTTTACGTTATTTATACGGTTGTTTATTGTTCTCAACTGCTATGAGTCAAGTATTGGTCCCTTGAAATTTGGTGGATTCATACAAGCCAACAGAACACTTCTCTCCAACATCCAATTATTGATGCCCTTGTCATCAACATACAATTGTTGGAGTACTTTTATTCATTTTTCAAGTTTTTTCTTGGGTGTGTACGTTGCGAATTTCTCTCCAACTTTCATAGTAAATGCACTACTCATCAACATACAATTGTTGGAGCACTTTTCTCCAATTTTCAATTTTTTTTCTTGGCTATGTGCCTTGAACATGTCCCTCCAACTTCCAATAGTTGATGCACATCTCATCAACATACAATTGTTGGAGAACTTCTCTCCGACTTTCAATAGTTGATGCACTTATCATAACATTTAATATTGAAGAAATTGTCCTCCAACTCTCATTGATGTAGTTTTTCACAACTCCCAATAACTATATTTTATTTCGAACTCTATCTAATTTTAGAAAATGATATTTTCTTAAGTACTTGTTCATGTTTGCTTGCACTTCTTCAAATCTGTAATGTTTTTGTCATCCTTAATTCCACTATAATTGTTTTCATGCATATATTTATCGATCCAACGTTTGTCAACATAATCATTGGTCATATGAATGATATATATAGGTTATAACCACCCAGCGGCATCCAAAGCTCTTTGATTCTCTACTAAGGTCATATTAATTTGTATACCAATTGAAGTAAAAAAATTATTTATAAACTCAAACAATTTTCAACAATTTCTCTCTGTTTTTCACTATTGAAAGTAGCTAACTGCACCTCTATTTATAATAGTACAAGACCTAATTTAATAAGGATTTTAAAACCTATTCCTATATTATTTGTATTAAAATCCTATTTAGATATGAAATAAATAAATATCAAATAACAAATTCTAAACAACTTAGGATTCTTACTCCAATTTTGAATTATTATTTCAACAAAGTAAAATAATTAAATTTTGAAATAAATGAATTGAATGGAAGGTTAGGTTTTAAATATAGGTTTTTTTGTTTGTTAATATTTTATTAAAAATTAACAAATTTTAAATATTACACTTTAAAGTCTATTTTTAACTTATTTGAAACTTAAGTAACACTTTGACCAAGATTCATAGCAATTGTTCACATTTATGAGAATCAAAATTATTGAGAATGAAAATCACTCGACACCATTGTTGATACCAAATAGAATCAAGGATGAAGAAAAGAAAGAGAAGAAGAAGTCGATGTTAGTTTCTATGTGGTCAAACGAAATTTAAAATCAAGGTCAAAATGTGTATAAAGCAATTTTTCCTCTTTAGGTTGCTATGGACACGTGGGAAATCAATCAGATTGGAAATGACATTATTCTCAACCATTTGATCAAAATGATACAACTATTGACATCTAATGGTTATGGTTAGAGTTTGTTATAGCTTAAGTAATAAAAATAGGACAGTTGTACAAATACATTTACAATTATATTTTTTTTAACACAACAAATACTTGTATAAATAGATATACAATGAAGCAATACAAATCATCAGAAAATTTTCCCACTTTTGTGCTTTCTTTGATTTCTATAATTTTATGTTCTTCAATTCCTGCATTTATTTTATTGTTCTTTTCTATATGGTATCAGAGCAATAGGTTAAATTCCTATAATAGGAACAACTTCTGCTTCAATTTCAAATATTTCTAGATTCAAATCAAACCATATCTTTTAAGGTAAAGGGTATGGAGGTTGGCGAAAAACCATCCTCATTGCTCTATCAGCTAAGAATAAGTCGTGCTTCATTGATAGAGGTTGCAGACAGATTCACTAGATTTCAAACTCTGGGACAGAACCAACAACATGGTAACTTCATGTTACTTAATTCCCTTTCCAAAGAGATTACTAACAGTGTCATCTACTCTAAAACTACCGAAGCTCTTTGGAAAGATCTTGAGGGTCGTTTTGGTTAGCCCAATGGGGCAAAGCTTTATCACCTGCAAAAAGAATGGATTGATTTAGTTCAAGGGTCTAATGATATTGCAGGATACTATACAAAATTGAAAGGTTTATGGGATGAGCTAGATCTTTTAAACATTAAAAATTGTTGCTCTCGCATCTGTACTTGTGGAGGGAAGAATGTTTCCAGTAAAACTTTGCAAGATGACAGGCTCATTCAATTTCTCATGGGTTTGAATGATGCCTATTCACTTGCAAGGTCTAATATCTTGATGATCAACCCTTTCCCCTCTGTCAGTTTAGAATACTCACTCATCATGCGGGATGAGAAGCAGAGGGATGTGGCTATTCAATCACATTTTTTAGGAAATTTGCTTCCTATCTAGCCACTAATCACAAAATTGTTGGAACTAGTGATCTAAAGGGAAGAATGACCAATTTGTTGTGTTCTCACTGCAAGAAGACTTGACATACATTGGATAAGTGTTATGGGATTGTTGGATTTCCCTCGGATTTTAAGTTCACTAGATCTAAGAAGTTTACAGGGAATGTGAGAAGCAATGCTATTATTTCTTCTAGAGAAGGAGATGATGAACTTGTGCAGTAGAACTCTTCAGGAATGAACCAACTCAGCAAGGAGCAGCTTTCTCAACTCATTCGGTTACTCATAAAAGCTCTCTCTTCCTATATGACCTAAGGAATCCATCAAACCTTATCGGATAGAAGTCTACTATAACCGGCTCATCTGTTTACCCGAGTTAGACCGCTTGCATCTTACCAACCATCTTCAGTCCCTTCACAAGGTCAAAGTTAGTCAATCTGAGCTTGCTCTTTCACATGTCAATGCTAACTCTACTGGTAAAAACCACTTTATTTAATGCCATATTCCTATAAAGTCTAATAAATGGATATTAGACCCAAGAGCATCAGAACATGTATCTTCTAATCCAGAGTTATGCACTAACCTTAGCTTTTACCCAATCCTGTCTATGTGAATTTTCCTGATTCCACTAAGGTAAAAACTACTCATATGGGAAGTGTTGTTCTTTTCCCTGACTTGATCATTCATAGAGTCCTTTAAGTTCCTTGTTTTAAAATCAATTTTTTATCTATTCACAAGCTTTGTATGCAGTTTGTAACACCTTGGATTTTTGAGAAGGAAAAGATAGCATTTTTAGGGCACTGATTATGTTCTATAGGTCCAGTCTACAGACCGCAGAGGCTTCTATGGACCGTAGAAGGTATCAGTAGAAAGTGGGTTGCAATTTTGAAAAAATTATGTTTCAGTATCTAAGTTTACGATTGACTAGGACAGGTCTCATAGAAAGATCCTAGACTTGGTGAAATTTTAGGGTCAAAGTTGAGTTCTACGGTTGGAGTCTACGGACGGTAGAATATTCTCTAGTTCGTAGACCAGTCTTGTCAAATTGGTTGAAATATAGGGTTGTCACGACCCAGAGGTATACACTAGATGTAACATGGTGTATAGGACCCCGAGAGGCTCCATACAAGCCATTAGCATTCAAAACATAAGAAATATAACAAAAGAGGTAAAGACAATATTTCAAGTCCAAAAGTTTTATAAAAGAAAAGCGGAAGTCTAAAACACTTGTCTCATTAGCCATCTAGTACAATAGAATGAAATTAGGCCTAGCCCATACATCATGTCCAAAACTGAAAATAAGAAGGAAACTAAGAACAATGAAAATTCGTCCTCGGAGCATGAGGATTACCCAAGCGCTGAAATCTCGCAATCAACTACTAGCCAAGAAACTAAGGACCCTGACTGTCAGACCCTACATTTGGGGAAATGTAGGCAAGAGTGTGCGTTAGTACAAAAAATGTATCAAGTATGATAGCCATGTATAAAACATTTAAATCATGCTAAAATAGGACATGCAATTGACCAAGCTAAAACATGATATACGAAGAGTTAGAAAGCATAAGTCATAAAACATGGTCAATGCAAGCTAATATCTTCAGAACCTTTGAACACATATGAGATACTTCTTGAAGTAACCTTAGTTAATTATTATTGTGGGAAGTAGCCTTAACCGACATAGAGACCATGTGAGATATAACATGATCCCTCGGTGTCACCCACACTGAAAAGGGTTGTCCCACTTGCCAAGGTAAGGACTATGAACTTCTAGCTTAAGTGGATCCACTAGCTGATGTCTATCTAGACAATCATCCTATGGGGGCACATAGGTAAGGGAAAAGGAGATTGCTATTAGAAATCCGACCTCTACTAACGGGAGATCCTCCATCTCAATATCCTCTCGGTGCTAAGCATAAATTACACAGAATAGTCATTTCTTGTTCTTATTATCATTGAAGGGCACGCCATCTTGCCAAATTAATCTAAGTCATAAGTCATCCATGGAAAGGTACAATTAAATATCCAATGCAAGCTATGTAATGCATCATCCATGGAAAGGTATTATTGAATAACCAATCCAATCTAGGTTTCATTAGGATAGCTCTTTATCTTTGATTCAATTAGGTGAGAAGACCTTTCAACCTTAGAATCCTTACTATATGAGAAAACTTTTAACAATCAAGCTTTCATGTGTATATGAGAAATTCCTTTCAACAACACAACATTAACAACATCATTGATACTTTACTCTCAAAGCATCCTTAAAGCATTTACATAGATTTCATAAGAGCATGCATAATTCCATAATTCACCTTTCAAGGTTCAAAACACACTTTCAATCATCACATCTAGAAAACATGGGTTAAATATGGATTTCATCGTAAATTCATGTAAATCTATCAATTCATGCTTGATTTCATAAAACTCTCCTTCATAATCAAAACCCACATCATATGATCATAATTTGGAAAACATGGGATTTAAATGGGTTCATAAGGAAATCATCATAAAATCATAGTATTTCATCAATTCATGCATAGGAGATCATAATTCAATCATTTAAATCAATAATCAAGAGAACCCATGACAATTGAAGAAAACCTTAACTGAATTGGGAATTTCTAACATTGAAAATAGGAGAATTTGGGAACTCTATGAATGGAAGGAATCCATGGATGAAAACTATCATACCTCAAAACCAATTTCTTATCTTCAATGGAGGAATGGAGACTTGACTTGAAACCATAGGTTGAATCCTTCTTCTTCAAGCTTTATAGAGAGAAAAATAGTTTGAAGAGGAAGAACTTTGGTCTTTTTTTGAGAGTTTTAGGAGAATGAATTGAATGAACTAATTTGGGGGTTAAAATTACTTATATAGGGGTCTTAGGCATAGGAAAAATGACGTAGTATAGGGATAAAATAGTTAGGAAAAGACCCAACTACCCCTAAAGCTAACTGCCATACATCCACTCACGGACCACAACTGACAGACCGTGGATAGACCGATGGTCCGTCCTGCACGACCATTAATGGTGGTTAGGAAGTTGAAATTGGGGCCCTGATCTACGGACCCCCAACCATGGACCGTGGTCTGACTCACGGTTCGTTGGTCCTGCCATGGTTCATGGCCCTCTAAGCATTTTGGGTGACCAATCCATGGACCACACCTACGGTCAGTGGTCCCATCCGTAGGCCGTGGTTGGCCTCTGTTGGTGGCACCTCAACTTCTAGAAAACTGCTACTTTGCCCTTTCTCAAATCCTAGGTGTTACATTATCTCCCCCTTGGGATCATTCGTCCTCGAATGAGATTCTAGACATCACTAGAAGAATACAACTCTAAACTAGCAACCCATCGTGCATGCAACTTCATCAAAATGCACACAACCAAGGAGGAATATCGACTCCAAGCTAGGACATGCTTTACACATCATAAGAAAGATAGGAACTAGCAGCCCAACATGAATGCAGTCTCATAAATGAACATATTCGAAGAGGAATATCATCTCCAAGCTAAAGCATGTTCACATCACAAATCATCACATCATGAAGTCTATATGCAACTCATACTCAATGCAATAAACATGTAGATATCAATCAAATAAACTCATTTTCTCTCAACTTAACTTTTTCATGAACATGCATACATGAGGAAATCATGGAAATTACTTAAGACACATGACCCCAAAATAAAGAGTGAACCATGATGAACTCATTACCTCAAGCTAGAGTAGGGGTAGAAGGAAATATATGAGACTATCAGGACATCATATCGGTGTCGGCCTCCCAAGTAGCACCCTTAACTAACTGATTCCTTCACAACGCTTTCACGAAAGAAATTTCTTTGTTTCTCAACTTCTCGACTTGCCGGTCCAAACTCTCAACCGGGACTTCTTCATAAGAAAGATTCTCCTTAACTTTCAAACCTTCTAAGGAAACTATGGATGTTGGATCACCAACACATTTCTTCAACATAAAGACATGGAAAATCGAATGCACCGATGCCAACTAATTAGGCAATTCAAGTTCATAAGCAACCTTACTAACACGTCTCAAAATCTGATATGGGCCTACGTATCGGGGACTAAGCTTCCCTTTCTTACCAAAACTCATTACACCCTTCATGGGCGAAATTTCCAAGTAAACGAATCATGAACATCAAACTCAAGATCTCTTCTTCTAATATCGGCATATAACTTTTTGTCGACTTTGAGCCATTTTCAACCTTTCTCTAATAAGATGAACTTTCTCTGTAGCCTCATGTACCAATTTGGGACCTATTAGTGCAACTTCACCCACCTCAAACCAACTCATATGATATCTACACCTCCTACCATACAATGCCTCAAATGGAGCCACACAAATACTTGAGTGATAACTATTGTTATATGCAAACTCAATCGAAGGCAAATGATCATCCCAATTACCCTTGAAGTCAATCACACAAGTCCTCAACATATCTTCCAGAGTTTGGATAGTATGCTCTGCTTTCCCATCAGTTTAGTGATGAAAGGCCATACTAAGCTTAACACGAGTACCAAGTCCCTTTTGGAAAGATCTCCAAAACTGAGAAGTGAATTGAGTACCACGATCAGAAATAATAGACAAAGGCACTCCATGTAACTTTACCATTTCTCTCAAGTACAACTTAGCATAATCCTACGCTGAATAGGAAATCTTGACGGGAATAAAATGAGCCAATTTCGTCATCCGATCTACTATAACCCAAATCGAGTCATGTTGTCACTGGGTGCGAGGCAAACCAACAATGAAGTCCATATTTAAATCTTCCCACCTCCAAGTAAGAATGTTGATGTCTTGGGACAAACCTCCTGGTTTTTGATGCTTAACTTTCACTTGTTGACAATTAAGACACTTAGTCACAAATTCCGCAATATCCTTCTTCATCCCATTCCACTAATAGACCTCCCATAAATCATACTACATCTTGGTGGCTCCAGGTGAATGGAATACCGAGAACTATAGGTTTATGACAAGATTCGTTTCCTCAAGTCATCCACATCAGGAACACACAAACAACCTTGATATCTAAGTACACCATCTCCCCCTTGGGATAAAGCCTCTACAGATTTTTTAAGCACCACTTCTCTCAATTCAACAAAAATTGGATCAAGACCTTGCTTGGCTTTCACATCTACCACAAAAGATGATTTTGTCCCATTGTGAACCATAACTCCACCCTTGGTAGAGTTTACTAACTAAACACCCAAACGTACCAATCTATGAACATCTCGAACTAACTCTTTCTTATCTTCTTCAATATGAGCAACACTACCCATAGATAATCGACTAAGAACATCCGCCACCACATTAGCTTTACCGGGGTGATAGAGAACACTCATATCATAATCTTTCAATAACTCAAGCCACCTTCTTTGGCGATGATTTAAATCCTTCTGATTAAACACATATTGTTAGCTCTTATGGTTGGTAAACACATCCACATGCACACCATACAAATAATGCCACCAAATCTTTAAGGCACAAACAACCGTCGCTAGTTCAAGGTCATGGGTGGGATAATTCTTCTCATGATTATTAAGTTGCCTTGAAGCATAGGATATGACTTTCCCATTTTGCATAAGCCCACATCCTAACCTAACTCTCAAGGCATCAAAATAAGCAACAAAGCCATCAGCCCCTTCTGGCAAAGTCAACACCGGAGCGAAAGTAAGGCTATCCTTCAACTTTTGAAAACTCTTTTCACAAGCTTCAGACCATATGAACTTAACTTTCTTTTGAGTCAATGCCGTAAATGGAGAGGAAATCGTAGAAAACCCCTCAACAAACCTTCTATAGTAACCGGCCAAACCCAAGAAGCTTCTAATATCTGAAGGGGTTAGAGGTCTAGGTCAACTCTTGACCGCATCCGTCTTCTTAGGATATACCTCAATACCCATGAAATAATATGACAAAGAAAAGCCACAGACCTTAGCCAAAATTCACATTTGCTAAACTTTGCAAAGAGTTGTTGGTCTTTGAGGATTTGCAACACAATCCTGAAATGATCAATGTGATCATTCTCACTTCTCGAATAGATCAATATATCATCAATGAACACAATCATAAACATGTCAAGGTATTGTCTAATCACTCTATTCATCAAATCCATAAATGCTGCCAGAGCATTAGTCAACCCAAACGACATCACCTAAAACTCATAATGACCATACCGAGTTCAAAAAGCCTTCTTCGGAATATCAGCTTCTTTCACCCTCAATTAGTGATAACCCGATCGAAGATCAATCTTAGAGAAGTAACTCGCTCCTTGAAGTTGGTCAAACAAATCATCTATCCTTGGAAGATGATACTTATTCTTAATGGTCACCTTGTTCAACTGGCGATAGTCAATGCACATACGAAGAGAACCGTAATTCTTTCTAACAAACAAAACTGGAGCACCGCATGGAGAGATACTTATCCAACAAATCTTTCAATTTACCTTTCAACTCCTTAAGTTCTGCCGAATCCATATGGTAAGGATGAATAGAAATAGGCTACGTATCTTGGAGAAAGTCAATACCGAAGTCTATTTCCCTTTCGGGAGAAATATCGGATAAATCATCTGGGAATACTTTCGAAAATGCATTCACAATGGGGACCGATTCAAGAGTAGGGGTTTCAAAATCTACATCCCTTACCCTAACTAGATGGTACATGCAACCCTTAGAAATAATCTTTCTAGCTTTAAGAGAAGAGAAAAACTGACCCTTAGGTATAGAATTCCCCCTTTCCACTCTATGACATCGATAATTGAAACTTGACTACACGAGTTCTACAATCAATAGTGCATAACATGAGTGCAACCAATCCATCCCAAGGATGACATCAAAATCTAGCATATCAAGATCTAGCAAGTCAACAAGAGTAACTCTATGGGACACTTTCTATAGACCCTCTTAGCCATAATAGAATCACCAACGGGAGTAGAGACAGAAAAATGATCTAACAACACATCTGGAAGAACATCAAACCTCATAGCCACATTGGGCGTCACAAAATACAAGGTAACATCGGGATCCAGTAAAGCATAAACATCAAGTTGAAAGACTTTCAACATACCGGTAACCACATCAGGAGAACCTTCTTGTTCACCACGAGTCTGAAGTGCATAAAATCGATTTTGCTTCGGAGCATTAGAACCCGAACTACTAGAAGGAGCTTTCTTGCCCTCTGTTCCCTTAGCCGTAATCATTGGGCAATCCCTCTTCTTATGACCACTTTTTCCACAATCGAAGCAACCATCTGTGCCGGCTAGACACTTACCCTCGTGCTTCTTCCACGCCTAGCACAAGTAGACATAGGTAATGAATATCCACTACCATTCCCTTTTTGAGGCTTAGGGTTACACACCCTATCTTTGTTGAACTTAGAAGGAGCATTAGAGGAACCTTAGGACGACTATGTCCATCGGACCTTGCAGGAGAGACATTACCATCACCAGTTTTTGTCCTCTTTGTCTCCCTAGACTTTTCCTTAAGTTACTCCTATTCGATTTACTGAGCATGAACCATGCCACGAGAGATGTCCATGTCATTAATGAGCATGGCGGTACGACATTTTTAACCACAATTTCTGACACACTCAAAACGAACTTACTCATCCTTGCCCTAGGATCGACAACCATTGTTAGGGCGTACTTAGACAATTGTGTGAACTTCAAAGCATATTAACTCACACTCATACTTCCTTGACAAAAGTTGATGAACTCAAGCATCTTTGCTTGCCTCATCTCAAGAGGAAAGAACCTATCAAGGAAAGCAGCCTTAAATTTCTCCCAATCTAGAGGACCCACATCTTCCAGTCTCCATTCTTTCCATTGGTTGTACAATACTTGGGAAACACCCTTAAGTTGATAAGTGGCCAACTCTGCCTTTTGCACCAGCGTCACTCCTATGATCATCAGTACTTTGCATACCTCATCAATGAACTCTTGAGGATCTTTCTCAACCATAGAACCATGAAATTCCGGAGGATTCATCCTAGTGAAGTCCCTCACTTTAGAAGCCGCCGTACCCACATTTGGGCTCACGAGAACCACAACCACCCTATTGGCTTGGTCGTCACGGCTTGAGCCAACTCTTGAAAAGCAGCCCTAAATTCCGCATTAGTCACTTGCTCGGCCAAAGGATCAACCAGAGCTTGAGGAGCCTGAGGAGGAGCTTCTTGTTCCACATTCTCCCTCATATTCCTTCTAGCATAAGCTCTTCGAGTAGCCATATCCTGTAGAGCATCGGTCGAGGATTAGGAGAGAGACCTTATAGAGTTAAACTCTATCGCACGACTTTAGAGTAATTAAAGAAGTGGAGTTTCCTAACAATCTTGTAGCCCTCATTCATAAATGAGACACACTTCACACTCATGAACAAGACTTTACTTGGTGTGGCTTATGAGACATCTTAGGATTATTCTAAACCTTGTGCTCTGATTACCAAGTTTGTTATGACCCAGGGGTATACCCTAGATGTAACATGGTGTATAGGACCCCGAGAGGCCCCATAAAAGCCACTTAGAATTCATAACACAAAAAAGAACAAAAAAGGTAAAGACCATATTTCAAGTCCAAAAGTTTTATAAAAGAAAAGAGAAAGTCTAAAACACTTGTCTCATTAGCCATCTAGTACAATAGAATGAAATTGGGCCTAGCTCATACATCATGTCCAAAACTGAAAATAAGAAAGAAATTAAGAATAATGAAAATCCATCCTCGGAGCATGAGGACTCACCAAGCTCTGAAATCTTGCAATCAACCACTAGCCATGAAATTGAGGACCCTGATTGTCGGACCCTACATTTGGGGAAATGTAGGCAAGAGTATGCGTTAGTACAAAACAATGTACCAAGTATGATAGCCATGCATAAAACATTTAAATCATGCTAAAATAGGACATTTCATGACATGAAATTGACCAAGCTAAAACATGATATAAGAAGAGTTAGAAAACATAAGTCATAAAACATGGTCAATGCAAGATAACATCTTTATAACCTTTGAACACATATAAGATACTTCTTGAAGTAACCTTAGTTCATTATTATTGTGGGAAGTAGCCTTAACCAACATAGAGACCATGTGAGCTATAACATTATAACACCCTGGATTCGAGAAAGGACAAAATTTCAGATTTTTAGAAGTTGCAAGTGCCACAAACGGAGGCCACCTACAGACCATAGGTTGAACCACGGACCCTAGGTGGGGTCGGTGGTTGGTCACCTCAATTTCCCCCAGAACTCCGAGAAAAGTCTTGAACAACGGCAGGACCTACGGACCTTAGGTGGGTTCACGGTCTGTGGTTTAGACCCCAGTTTCCAACTCTCTAAAAGCCGAATGACGACTGACCAGACAGGCTATCAGTCGACCTACGATCCTCCGGTCAGGTATGTCGATGGCCCTTTCAGCTTTTGAGTTAGGGTAATTTTTGTCTTTTCCCCTATGCATTGGAGACCTAAACTACGTCGTTTAATTCCTAAACTACATCGTTTTACTAAGTTTAAGCCTAGTGATTTAGTCAAAACTTAACCAAAAACTTTATTCACCAAAATTCATCAAACTTAGAGCAAAATAGGGGAAAAGAGGTGACCCAAACCCCTCTAAGAGCACAAAAGGTTTTCTTCAGTTCCAATCCCGAAATTGAAATATTTCTCCGTGAAATTTGTCACTAGGTATATGGAATTTAACTAGTGGATTCCTTTCATCCACTAGGTCCTTAGATTTCAGTCAGATTCTTGATTCGTTATATCATGCTTAGACCTAGGGTTTCTAAAACCTTAGATAGTAGTTGTGATTTAGCTATTAGAGTATTACTAATCAGATTATCATGTTTTCGTCGAATCGTTGCTTAGTTCTTTGAATGAAATTCAGAACCCTAGTTGTGTAGATTCTCTTAGTTCATGAATTCAGATGCAAGGTCAGTTAGCCAAATATTCATGCTTTAGCTTCTGAATGTCACACTATCAGTAGATAATTGATACATTCTTAGATTTTGCATGTTAGTATTTGAGCTATTCAACATTTCAGTGTTTTAGTCATAATGTGTCAAGTACATATTCAATTGGGATTAGAGTTAGCACCGAGTGGACTCGGGTTTTGGTATACCCCCATAGTCCCAGAACTATGGTTTTTAAGTCCCATATATGGGCTTCAAATTTAGTGATCACGCCAGTCATGCTTTTATACCCTTGGCAAGGTATATCACGCCCTTCGATAGGGTGTATACATCGGACTACACGATTAGCTCGCGTGGTTTCTATGTCAGTTACTAGTAGCTCCCACAGTCAGACTCTAGTGCATTTGACTAGGTTTTCAGTTATATTTCAGTATTTAGTCTTAGCATGTTATGTTAATAATTAGTACTTGGTCATTGCATTCATTTCATTTCTTTTAGGTTATAATTCAGTATTTACATTATGTTCAGATTATGTCATTACTCAGTTATGCATTGTTCAGTTTACATATTTGTTCAATTATATTCTATATCCTACATGCTCAGTACATTCCTGAGACTGACGCATACTATACTCTACATCCTTTCATAATGTAGGTTCACGTGCTCAGCAAATAGATCACGCGTAGAATGGTTCCCGATCCATACTCTGCAGCACCAGTGGTGAGTCCTCATACTTCAAGGACAATAAACATGTTTTCTATTTCAGTCTTTTATTTCAGTTTCAGTTTTGCTAAGGTTAGCTGGGACATGTCCCAGCAACTCTAGTCAGTAGAGGTTTTTTCAGACATAGTTTTAGATTCAACTTTAATATTTGAGTGATTATTCAGTATCCCTATACTCTTATTCAATATTTATATATTCGGACCTGTTTTGGGTATTCTCCACTATCAGTTATAAATTGATATTAGCTTTCGCATTAATCCATCTTTTGGTAGATATGTTCAGTTGCTTATGATATGCCAACTCAGTGTTAGCTTGGGGTCACTCGTGATCCTAGGTCCCGTGTTTACGTCAAGGGGGTAGCCTCGGGGCATGACAAACTTGGTATCAGAACATTAGGTTCAAGAGTCCTAGGATGTCTGAAAGCCACACTAAGTAGAGTCTCTTTCATGGGTGTGAACTGCACCACATTATATGAGGGGGAGGCTACAAAGTGATTTAAGAAAAACTTCACTTTCCTTGCTATTCTTATCATGCGTGAGGTATGATCCAACATCTCGTTTCTAATCTGTCATTATGCATTTCAGATCATGCCTCCTCATAGAGCTTATGCAAGGAATGCTAATGCACACAACACTAACATAGTTCCTCTAGTCCCAGACCATGAGGTTTCGAATGCAGAGTTTTAGTATGTGATCCAACTTTTGGCTCAGAGTGTATCCAACCAGAGCAATCAGCAGGTCCCAGTTCCTACTAATACGAATGGTGGATCAATAGCAGCTAGAGTTTGAGATTTTGTTAGGATGAATCCGCCTGAGTTTTTAGGGTCGCAAGTTGGTAAGGACCTCAGAACTTCATTGATGTGGTTAAGAAAATCTTTGGAGTGATGCAAGTAACTGGAATTAATAGGGTAGAGTTGGAATCCTACCAGCTTAAGGATGTAGCTCATATTTGGTTCACTCACTGGAAAGAAAACATGGGTGCGGATGAAACTCCTATGACTTGGGAGTGTTTTACTGGAGCTTTTTTGGACAGTTCTTCCCAAGGGAGTTGAGAGAGGCTAAAGCTCAGGAGGTTATAAATTTGAGACAAGGTACAATGTCAGTCCAAGAGTACGAATTTAAATTCACCCAGCTCTCTAGGTATACGCCACACATGGTTGCCGATCCAAGGGCACAAATGAGAAAGTTTCTATTTAGGGTATCATACTTGGTGAAGATAGAGTGTAGGAATGCTATGTTGTTCGAGAATATGAATATCTCTACGCTTATGACTCATGCTCAACAGGTTGAGGGAGACATGCTTAGGGAACTAGCAAAGGACAACAAGAAGGCTAGAACAGGGAACTATGAATACTCTCAGCAGAAATCGGGTGGTGGAAATCGCTTGCAGTTTTAGCAAAGATCTTGAGCCCCAGCACCATTATCATCTAGTGCTCCATCCCCTAGATTTCGATATGATCATAAGAGTAGGGCACTAGGCTCTAAGTCTCAGGGGAGTAAATCAGGTAGCATGACCTACCAAACTTGTCCAAAGTGTGGTAAGAACTATCAGGGTGAGTGTCTTGTAGGCAAGTAAGTATGATTTGGGTGTGGTCAGTATGGTCATATGTTAAAGAATTTCCCTTATGCTAGGCAAGGACAAGGAGGTAGCAACAATAAGGCTCAGTCTACAACTCCAGCAACACCAGCAGGTCGCCTAACTCAGTAGGGTGCTTCGTTTGGTACAGGTGGCAGTTAGTGCCAGAACAGGTTGTATGCTCTCCAGGCTTGCTAGGACCATGAACATTCTCCTGATGTGGTCACTAGTACATTAAGAGTCTTTCATTTAGATGTTTATACATTGTTGGATACAATGGATACTTTGTCTTTTGTAACTCCCTATTTAGTAGTAAACTTTGGTGTCAGTCTAAAAACTTTTTCAGAACCCTTCTCAGTCTCTACTTCAGTTGGTGACCCAATTATACCTAGACGGGTATAGAAAAAATTGCCCTGTCACAGTCTCTTAGAAAGTCACCTCACTAGATCTTGTAGAGTTAGAAACAGTAGACTTTGATATCATTTTAGGCATGGATTGGTTACATTCCTATTATGCCTCAGTCGATTGTAGAACTAGGATCGTTCGGTTTTAGTTTCCAAAAGAGCTAGTCTTAGAGTAGAAGGGTAGTAGCTCAGTGCCTATGGATCGATTTATCTCTTACCTTTAGGCCAAAAAGATGATCTCTAAAGGGTATATCTATCATCTTGTTCGGATTAAGGATTCAAACTCTGAAACCCCAACTCTTGAGTCAGTTCCAATAGAAATGAGTTTCCAGAATATCTTCCTGGAGTTCTTCCCGAAAGAGAAGTCAACTTTGGAATTGATCTCCTTCCAGACACCCAGCCTATTTCGATTCCTCCTTACAGAATGGCTCTATCTGAGGTTAAGGAATTGAAAGAATAGTTGAAAGGCCTTCTAGATAAAGGCTTCATCAGACTGAGAATCTCTCCATAGGGTGCGCCAGTGTTGTTCGTGAAAAAGAAAGATGGTTCTCTCAGAATATGCATTGACTATTGGCAGTTGAATAAAGTCACAATCAAGAATAAGTACCATATCCCCCGGATTGATGACCTGTTTGACCAACTTCAGGGTGCTTGTCATTTTTTCGAAGATAGACCTCAGATTCGGTTAACATCACCTCAAAATCAGAGATAGTGACATCCCAAAAATAGCCATCAGGTCTCGGTCTGGTCATTATGAATTTATAGTTATGTCATTTGGACTAACCAATGCTCCTGTAGCTTTCATGGATTTAATGAACAAGGTGTTCAAGCAATATTTGGACTTGTTAGTTACTGTCTTAATTGATGATATCCTCATTTACTCTCGGAATGAGGAGGAGCATGCAACTCATTTGAGAGTTGTTCTGCAAACTCTCAAAGATCGCCAGTTATTCGCTAAGTTTAGCAAATGTGAGTTTTTGTTACAATCAGTTGCTTTCCTTGGTTATGTGGTATCTAGCAAAGGGATCCGAGTGGATTCTTAGAAAATAGAGGCAGTGAAACAATGGCCCAGACCCACCTCTCCAACAAATATTAGAAGTTTCTTGGGTTTGGCCGGTTACTACATGAGATTTTTTGAAGGATTTTCATCTATAGCTTCCCCATTGACTAAGTTGACTCAGAAAAAGGTTACGTTTCAGTGGTCAGATGAGTGTGAGAAGAGCTTCTCAGAACTGAAAACTAGGTTGACTACAACTCCTATTTTGACTCTACCAGATGGTTCAGACGGTTATGTTATCTATTGTGATTCATCCAGAGTCGGCCTAGATTGTGTGTTGATGCAGCGAGGTAAGTTTATAGCGTATGCTTCTAGGAAGCTTAAGGTACATGAGAAGAACTACCCGACTCTTGACCTCGAGCTTGCAGCCGTAGTATATTCCACAAAGATTTGGAGACATTACTTTATGGCGTTCATGTAGATGTGTTCGCAGATCATAAGAGCCTCCAATATGTATTCACCCAAAAAGAGTTGAATCTTCGCCAGAGAAGATGGCTTGAATTCCTTCAAGACTATGACATGAATGTGCTTTACCATCCCGATAAGGCCAACGTAGTAGCTGATGCTCTTAGCAGACTGTCTATGGGTAGTGTAGCACATGTTGAGGAAGATAAGAAAGAACTAGCAAAAGATGTTCACCAGCTTTCTCGCTTAGGAGTTGGTCTTACGAACATTTCATATGGTGGTGTGATCGTTCAGAATAGATCTGAATCTTCACTGGTAGCGGAGGTTAAGGAAAAACAAGGTAGTGATCCTATATTGCTTCAGTTGAAAGGTGTAGTTCATCAACAAAAAAATGAGGTTTTCTCCCAAGGGGGAGATGGTGTGCTTCGTTACCAGGGTCGCTTATGTGTTCCTAAGGTGGGTGAGTTGACGCAGCAGATCTTTGCAAAAGCCCATAACTCCATTATTCTATCCATTCAGGTGCCACTAAGATGTACCGTGATCTGCAAAAAGTTTTTTGGTGGAACAATATGAAAAAGGATATAGCAGATTTTATGGCTAAATGTCCAAATTGTCAACAGGTTAAGATAGAACATCAGAAACCAGAAGGTATGAGTCAAGAGATTAACATTCCTACACGGAAGTGGGAAGTGATAAACATGGACTTTATTACAGGTTTACCCTGGACTCGCAAGCAGCATGCTTCCATTTGGGTGATAGTAGACAGAGTTAATAAGTCTGCTCACTTCTTGGTTGTCAAGACTACAGATTCAGCGGAGGATTACGCTAAAGTCTACATTAATGAGATAGTCAGGTTGCATGGGGTTCCTTTGTCTATCATCTTAGATAGAGGTCCTCAGTTTACCTCTCATTTCTGAAAATCATATCAGAAAGATCTTAGTACTCAGGTAAATCTCAGTACACATTTCATCCACATACAGATGGTCAAACAGAGAGTACCATTCAGACCTTAGAGGACATGCTGAGAGCTAGCGTGATCAATTTCAAGGGCAGTTAGGATGATCACCTACCTCTCATAGAGTTCACCTAAAATAATTACTACCATTCCAGTATTCAGATGGCCCCTTATGAGACATTATACAAGCATAGATACAGATCTCTAATTGGTTTGTTTGAAGTAGGTGAAGCAACATTGATTGAGATAGATTCGGTTCATGAGGCTATGGAGAAAGTTCATCTCATCAGAGATAGACTAAAGAAAGCTCAGAGTCGTCAGAAGTCCTATGCATATGTAAGGAGAAGGGACTTGGAATTTGAGATCAATGATTGGGTTTTTCTGAAAGTGTCACCTATGAAGGGGGTGATGAGATTCGGCAAGAAAGGGAAGCTCAGTCCTAGAAATGTGGGTCCCTACAAAATCCTAAAGAGGGTTGGTAAGGTGGCTTATGAGTTAGAGTTACCAGCAAAACTAGCAAAGGTTTATTCTTTCACATTTCCTTATTGAAGAAGTGTGTGGGTGATCTGACATCCATTGTACCATTAGAGAGTGTGGCTGTGAAGGATAGTCTCACTTTTAAAGAGGTGCCAGTTGAGATTCTTGACCATCAGGTTCGTAGGTTGAGAAATAAAGAAGTCACTTCAGTGAAGGTTTTGTGGAGGAGTCATTCCGTAGAGAGAGCTACTTGGCAAGCAGAAGTAGCCATGAAGGCCAAGTATCCTCATCTCTTTCCTTCCGATTCCATTCCACCTTGAGGTAATAGTTTCTCTCTAGTCTCTATTTTACTCTTACACAAATTCAGTCTCAGTATTATGTTCCTTCAGTTGTTCTTGCATTTTCAGCATATTTGCATGGTCTTGGAACTCAGTTCAATTAAATTTCAGTTTCTAGTACTTATTGGTAGGGATTGTAGCTCCTTCCCTCTAAACCCAGCTAGTTTAGTCTTCATTCAAGGATGAATGTTCCTAAGGGGGAGATATTGTAACACCCTGCATTCGAGAAAGGACAAAATTTCAGATTTTCAGAAAATGCAGGTGCCACAGACAAAGGCCACCTCAATTTGCCCCAAAACTCCCACAAAAGTCTTGACCAACGGCATGACCTACGGACCGTAGGTGGAACCACGGTCCGTGGTTCAGACCCCTATTTTCAACTCTTTGAAAGCCAAACGACAATTGACAGGACGGGCCGTCAGTTAACCTACGGTCCGTCAGTCAAGCCCGTCGATGGCCCCGTCAGCTTTTAAGTTAGGGTCATTTTGGTCTTTTCCCCTATGCGTTGGACACCTAAACTACATCATTTAATTCCTAAACTACGTCTTTCTACTCAGTTTAAGCCTAGTGATTTAGTCAAAACTTAACCGAAACCTTTATTCACAAATATTCATCAAAATTAGAGCAAAAGAGAGGAAAATAGGCGACCCAAACCCCTTCAAGAGCGCAACAGGTTTTCTTCAGTTCTAGCCCCAAAATTGAAATATTTCTCTGTGAAATTCGTCACCAAGTATGTGGGATATCACTAGTGGAATCCGTTCATCCTTTAGGTCCCTAGAATTCATTCAGATTCTTGATTCGTTATATCTTGCTTAGTCCTAGGGTTTCCAAAACCTTCGATAGTAGTTGTGATTTAGCTATTTAAAGTATTCCTAATCAGATTATCATGGAATTGTTGCTTAGTTCTTTGCATGAAATTCAGAACCCTAGTTGTGTAGATTCTCTTAGTTCATGAATTGCACATACTAGGTTAGTTAAACAAATATACATGCTTCAACTTTTGAATGTCACATTATCAGTATATAATTTTTACATTCTTAGATTTTGCATGTCAGTATTTGAGCTATTCAACATTTCAGTATTTCAGTCGTAATGTGTCTTATACATATTCAGTTGGGAGTAGACTTAGCACCGAGTGGACTCGGGTTTTAGCGTACCCTCATAGTACCAAAACTACATGCCCCCATAGGTTTTTAAGTCCACTCTATGGGCTTTAGATTTAGTGATCACGCCAGTTATGCCTTTATACCCCTGGAAAGGTATATCGGGCCCTTCGACGGGGTGTATACATCAGACTCCACGGTTAGCTCACGTGATTTTTTGTCGGTTACTAGTAACTCCCACAGTCAGACTCTAGTGCATTTGACTAGGTTTTCAGTTATATTTCAGTATTCAGTCTCAGCATGTCATGTTAATAATCAATACTTTGTCATTGCATTAACTTCAGTTCTTTTCAGTTATAATTCAGTATTTACATTATGTTCAGATTATGTCATTGCTCAAATATGCATTGTTTAGCTTACATATTTGTTCAGTTATATTCTATATCCTGCATGCTTAGTATATTTCAAGTACTGCGACATACTCTGCGTTACATCTTTCATGATGTAGGTTCAGGTCCTCAACATTTAGATCACGCGTAGATTGGTTCTCGATCCATACTCAGCAGCATCAGTGGTGAGTCCTCATACTTCGAGGACAATAAACATGTTTTATATTTCAGTCTTTCATTTCAGTTTCAATTTTGCTAGGGTTAGCTGGGACATGTTGCAACAGCTCTAGTCTGTAGAGGCATTTTTAGATGTAGTTTTAGATTCAGCTTTAGCATTTGAGTGATTGTTCATTATCACTATACTCTTATTCAATATTTATATATTCAGACAAATTTTAGGTATTCCCCACTATCAGTTATAAATTGATATTATCTTCCGCATTAATTCATCTTTTCATAGATATGTTAGTTGCATATGATACACCAGCTCAGGGTTAGCTTGGGGGTCACTCGTGATCCTAGGTCCCGTGTTTACATCAAGGCGGTAGCCTCGAGGCGTGACAAACATGATCCCCTGGTGTCTCCCACACCGAAAAGGGTTGTCCCACTTGTTAAGGTAAGGACCATGAACTTCTAGCTTAAGAGGATCCACTAGCTAATGTCTATCTAGACAATCATCCTATGGGTAAATAGGTAAGGATAAGGAGGTTGCTACTAGAAACCCTTACTCTACTAATGGGATAGCCTCCATCTCAATATCTTCTCGGTAATAAGCATAAATCCCACAAAATAGTCATTTCTTACTTGTTCTTATTATCCTTGGAAGGGCACATGATCCTTCCAATCCAATCTAAGTCATAAGTCATCCATGGAAAGGTACAATTAAGTATCCAATCCAATCTAGGTAATGCATCATCCATGGAAAGGTATTATTCAATAACCAATCCAAGCTAGGTTTCATTAGAATATCTCTTTATATTTAATTAGGTGAGAAGACCTTTCAACCTTAGAATTCTTACTATGTGAGAAAACCTTTCACAATCATGCTTTCATGTGTATATGAGAAAATCCTTTCAACATCACAACATTAACATCATCATTGATACTTTACTCTCAAAGCATCCTTAAAACATTTACATAGATTTCATAAGAACATGCATAATTCCCTAATTCACCTTTCAAAGTTCAAAACCCACTTTCAATCATCACATCTAGAAAATATGGGTTAGATATGGATTTCATCGTAAATTCATGTAAATCTATCAATTCATGTTTGATTTCATAAAACTCTCCTTCATAATCAAAACCTACATCATATGATCATAATTTGGAAAACATGGGATTTGCATGGATTCGTATGGAAATCATCATAAAATCATAGTATTTAATCAATTCAGGCATAAAAGATCATAATTGATTCATTTAAATCAATAATCAAGAGAACCCATTGCAATTGAAGAAAACCCTAACTCATTTGTGGATTTCTAACCTTAAAAATAGAAGAATTTGGGAGCTCCATGAATGGAAGGAATCCATGGATGAAACTATCATACCTCAAAGCCAATTGCTTATCTTTAATGGAGGAATAAAGACTTGACTTGAAACCCTAGGGTAAATCCTTCTTCTTCAATCTTTATAGAGAGAGAAATATTTTGGAGAGGAGGAACTTTACTCTTCTTTTAGAGCTTTAGGAGAATGAATTGAATGAACTAATTTGGGGGGGTTAAAATTACTTATATAGGGGTCTTAGGCATAGGCAAAACGACTTAGTATAGGGATAAAATAGTTAGGAAACACCCAACTACCCCTAAAGCTAACTGCCGAAACTCACGGACCATGACTGATGGACTGTGGACAGACCTACGGTCCATCCTGCACGACCATCGATAGTGGTCTGGAAGTTTAAATTGGGGTCCTGACCTACAGAACCCAACCAAGGCCCGTGGTCTGAACAATGGTCCGTTGGTACGACTGTGGTTCATGGCCTTCAAAGCATTTTGGGTGATCAATCCACAGACACACCTATAGTCCGTGGTCCCATCAAGGGCCGTGGTTTGCCTCTGTCGGTGGCACCTGTAATTTCTGGAAAACTAGTACATTTCCCTTTCTCAAATCCGAGGTGTTGCAAGGGTTTTAGTACTTTGGTCTATGGTTGACTAGTACGACTTTTAGATCACACCCGTAGACAGGTCAGACAATTATTTTAAAGGATTTTTGGGTCTTTTCCCTATGTGCTTAATGCCTAAGCTATGTCATTTGGACCTCTATTATAAACCCTATATAAATATTTTATGTCTTAAAACTACCCATTCTAAATCATTCTCCTAAATTCCAAATCCCAAATCCCAACCACATTCATCCCCTTCAATTCTCTCTTAAGCTAAGGAAGAAGAAGCTAGAGTTTCAACTAAGAATCTCCAATTCACCATAAATTTTGGGATTTGATCATCAAGTTATGTTAGTATTCACCAAAGGAGTAATTTCCTCCATTGGGTCCCAAAGACCCCAATTCAAGTTAAATTCTCAATTCAAAGTTAGGGTTTTATTCAATTTCCATGTGTTCTTCTCAATTATGATTCAATTGGTTATTTTCTATCTCCTAATGCATGCATTGAAGTATTTACATGATTTTTAGTTGTATTCATATGAACCCATGCATTCTTCATGATTTTTTTGACTATGAACACATTATGAAGTTTATGAACTATGAACTTATGAAAATGTGCATATTTTTATGAGAATGATGTTTGTGACTTATGGGTGCTTTTAGATGAAAGGATCAATAAAATTGTAAAAGGTTTTCTCACATATTAATATGATCATTATTGTGAAAAGATTTCTCACACAAGGTTGAAAGGTGTCATACCCCACTCACTAGGGGCGCAACTGGCTCCTAATGCCAAGACTCAGGCCCGAGCTGATCCTGCTAAACCATTTGCTACTAGCACATGGCAACCACACGCAATCAAGAAAACAAACAAGTATATCTCCGCTTAAAACTAAGTCCTCGGCTGGCAAGGCCCCTGTCAATAGATCTATAAACGAAACAGCTACTCCCAAGAGTTCATATAAAGAAATAGCCAACTAGCACAGAACTCCAGATTGGACCATCGAGGCCACCATGATCTCTATAGCAAAACTGAAAGCAGGTATTTATCAAGATAACACATCAAACAACACATAAGCTTCAGCAAACCAAAAAACTAGGCCAGCATGGCCATAACTTAGCTATACACCTCACACACCAGTCTGCAAGCCTCTAAGAGTATTAAATATTGGTGGGACAGGGCCCCAGCATATCCAAAAAAAATATGTACAACAAAAGCTAACAAACCTCCAAACTCTAGCAGCTCCGGAGGAAAGGGTCTAGCCAACCGGATAGAAGTCAATCCTGCTACTGAGGAGGTCGACTGGGTCGTCTATCGGGACCTGCATGCATGAATGCAGTGCCCCCAAGAAATGGGGCGTCAGTACGAAATAATGTACACAGTATGAAATGCAATGGACTATGAGCAGGTATCCTAATATATTGAAATAATCCGATAAATAAATCAAGGATAAGATAAGTGTACTGACCTGCTCCTAAATCTAAACTTATATAAAAAAATAAAACAACAACCTAACCAAGCCCCCATAAGCTCGACAGGTACAAACAGCACACAAAACCACCTACTCAGGCCCCCATAAGCCCAGAAGATGCCAATCAGTCTATATACCCCTATCAGTAGTCCTCTAGCCCCGTAGGAAATCACATAGACCTCTTAGGCATTAATATAGCCCTGTAGGCAGCACATATCTCTCTAAGGCATCAACATAGCTTATAGACAACTCATAGCCCTCTTAGGAAACAACATGGCCCTGTAGATAGCACATAGCCTTCTTAAGCATCAATATAGCCCTGTAGGCAACTCATAGCCCTTCTAGGCATCAATATAGCCCCGTAGGCAACTCATAGCCCTTTTAGGCATCCATATAACCCCGTAGGAAGAACATAGCCCTTCTAGGCATAGATCACATTCCCACAGCTAACCACAATTGCCCCAAGGGCAACAATAACAATCCAATTGCTAAAAACAAGGAATTTAGTTATAAGAAACCTATACAAATAGCCTCTAAGTCGTGTCCAACACAGCGATGCTACTAACTAAATAAGAATCCTGACAAGGGAGGATTATATCAACTCGAGCAGCCAACAATCAACAATAATGGTTACAAGTATAATAAGGATAACAACCCAATTACATTGCTCCTAAGCTTTAAGGAAACATGCCGTAAGTAGGGAATAGCCTTAACATACCTTTTTCGCTGAATTCACGTGGCCTAACGACTTTTAATCACAAACCCCTCGATACTAAAACAAGGTAGGACCATAATTAAAACACAAGAATCGAGGATACCATGATAATTTGATAAAAAAATATGTATTTCCATCGTAAGTTGCTATTTGCGGCTTATTGAAGCTAGAATCGATGAAAGAAGGGTCTTACCTTGATCTTAAGTTCGTAATACACCTCAAAACCTTAAAATATGTCCAAACCCTTGCTGTCCCAACACCAAAGTATGATGTGCTACGAAATCGATAAAACAAATTATACCATGTTGACGAGCTCAACGCGTAGAACAACTTCCGTCAAGAACTTAAGTCAAGAAATTCTATAACTTGGCTGATCCTAGAAGTGGGTTTTGTGATTTTTCTGGTTCTTCACAAAGAAAAATGAAGAAAAGTCGAAGAAGATAATATATAAAAAGTTCCACCGACCTAGGGGACCCACCTCACTGGCTGCTTGCGCAGTCTCACAGAAATGCGAATATCTCTCTATTCTAAAGTCGTATGAACAAATGGTTTGATGCGTTAGAAATTAGACTCGTAGACCTTCGATTTCAAAGGTTGTGGGACCCATACCACTTTATATATTTGGAGAAACCCTCAGAGACATTTGACCCAAATTTCAGAGAAATCTTTAAAAAGGAATTTACGGTAACTTTTGCCAACTTTCATTTTGCCACTTACCTAACTTCAAAACTTGAGATATAACCCTTGAACACTTAAAATATGACATACCACATCATTCTTAATTTATTACCCACCCTCCTGGTCTTTACATGAAGGTACGAGTAATTTTATATGTTTAGAAAAGGCGGGGTGTTACATTCTTCCCCCCTTAGAAACATTCGTCCTCGAATGAAAAATCTGAGTCACGCGGTTAAGTTCTTAGGAGTTGCCAAAATTTAGGCAGAGTATCCTTTGGCATTCTCACTATCCAGGAACCTGAAATGCAAAAAGTCTAACCTAGGTGTCTCACTTGATGACATAAATAGCTAAGCACTATAGCTCCACAATAACAGTGCGGGCAAATATACAACGACAACAACAATAATAATAAGCAACAATATAAAAAAATTAGATAGGTATCTTACTTCACTGTACCAATATAAACGGATATGCCATAACCCTGGGGTATGAAACAAGTGAGGATATTTGGACCTCATGCCATCCTACACACTTCTATAGCATCGATACATGGAAAACTGGATGAACAGATTCTAGCCTCGAAGGAAATTCTAACTCATAAGCCACTCGTGCTACCCTCCAAAGGACCCGGTATGGCCCAATGAATCTTGGATTAAGCTTACCTTTTTTACCAAATCTCATAACCCCCTTCATAGGCGAGACTTTTAAGAATACCCAGTAATCGACACAAAACTCTAAGTCCCTTCGTCGCACATCTGAGTATGACTTCTATCGGCTGTACTAAGTCGGGTCCGATCAACCCTGACTTACCTGCCTCGAACCATCCAATGGGGGATCTACATTTTCGCCCATACAGAGCCTCATAAGGTGCCATCCCGATGCTGGAATGATAACTATTATTGTATGCAAACTCAATAAGAGGCAAGTGGTCATTCCAACTTCCCTTGAAGTCTAGCACGCACGCCCGTAACATATCCTCGAGTGTCAAAATTGTGCACTCATCCTGACCATCTGTCTGAGGGTAAAATGATGTACTAAGATTAACATGTGTCCCCAGTCCTTTTTTGGAAGCACTTCTAGAAGTTGGCGGTGAGTTGTGCTCCTCTATTAGAGATAATAGATACTGGACAACGTGTAGCCTAACAATCTCTCTAATATAGAGCCCTACATAGTCTTCGGCCGTAAAAGCAGCTTGACTGGTAAGAAGTGGGTTGATTTTTTTAGTCTATCAACAATTACCCAGATAGAGTCAAACTTGCGACGCGATCGAGGTAACCCTGTAATAAAATCCATATTAATTGCTTCCCACTTCCACAAAGGAATGGCTAGCTCCTGAACTTACCCAGCTGGCTTTTGGTGCTCAACCTTCACCTGTTGGCAGTTAGGACACTGTGCCACAAACTCAACAACGTCCGTCTTCATCCCGTGCCACCAATAGATCTCCTTAATATCATGGTACATCTTCGTAGAACCCGGGTGAGTAGAATAACGGGAATGATGTACCTTTTACATAATCCAATATCGAAGCCCTGGAACATTCGGAACACACAATCGACCGTTATATCTAAGGACTCCATCTCCTACTATATCAAATGCTAAAGTCTGTTGATTCTGAGCCTTGGTTCTGAGCTGTTCTAAGCTAGGATCCTCTTGTTGCCGTGATTTTACTTCTACAACTAGAGATGACACGGTTGTGTCCTGAATTGTTACCCCACTATTGTCTGCCTCTAACAATCTGACTCCCAAGCTAGCTATGAAGCTCTCGCGCTAGCTCACGCTTCTCAACACCTAAATTGGATAAACTACCCATAGATCTTCGACTAAGGGCATCGGCTACCACATTCGCCTTTCCTGGATGATATAAAATATCCACGCCATAGTCTTTTAGTAACTCAAGCCATTGACGCTATCGTAGATTTAAATCCTTCTGTCTAAAGATATATTGAAGGCTTTTGTGATCTATGAAGATGTCAACATGAACGCAATACAAATAGTGTCTCCAGATCTTTAACGCATGCACAACTGCTACCAACTCTAAATCGTGGGTCGGGTAGTTCTTCTCATGCTTTCTCAACTGCCTTGAAGCATATGCAATAACCTTACCATGTTGCATTAGAACACATCCCAATCAAACACCAGAAGTGTCATAGTACACCGCATAGACTTCTAAACCCTCTGGCAATGCTAGAACTGGTCCTGATGTCAACCTGTCCTTCATCTCCTGGAGACTATGCTCGTAAGCCTCAATCCACTGGAACTTAGCTGCTTTTTGAGTCAGCTTCATTAATTGTGCTGAAAGTGAAGAAAACCCCTCTACAAACCTTATGTAGTACCCAGCTAACCCTAAGAAACTACAAACCTCAGTCGGAGTCATAGATCTGGGCCAAGTCTTTACGGCCTCAATCTTTTATGTATCAACCGCAATGCCTGCATCTGATACAATATGGCCTACGAAAGCTACAGAGTCCAACCAGAACTCCTACTTAGAAAATTTTGCATAAGGTTCTCAGTCTCGAAGAATCTGAAGGACTGCTCGCAGATGATTTGCATGCTCAACTTTTGAACGTGAATACACCAAAATATCATCAATAAATACAATCACAAACAAGTCTAGATACAGCCTAAATATACTATTCATCAAGTCCATGAACACTGCTGGGGCATTAGTTAATCCAAAATAAATTACCAAGAACTTAAAGTGTCCATATCTGGTTCTAAAAGCCGTCTTTGGAACGTTTTTCTCCCGAACTCGTATCTGGTGGTACCCTGATCTTAAATCAATCTTTGAGAAACACTTAGCACTTTGTAACTGATAAAAAAAGTCATCGATCCTTGGAAACATATACTTATTCTTTATAGTTGCCTTATTCAGCTGTCGGAAATCAATACACATTTTTAGTGAGCCATCTTTCTTCCTTACAAATAACATTGGCGCACCTCTTGGTGAAGCACTAGGCCTAATAAAGCCTTTATCCAGCAATTCTTTTAGCTGATCCTTTAACTCCTTTAGCTCAGCAGGAGCCATTCTATAAGGAGGGATATATATGGGTTGTGTACCTGGTAGCATATCGATAGCAAAATCAATTTCCTATTCTGGAGAGATACTAGAGAGCTCGTCTAGAAATACATCTAGAAACTCATTGACTATAGGAATAGACGGAAAAGTCGGTGGTTCTAAATCTATATTATGAATGCGAACAAGATGATAAATACAACCCTTAGTAATCATCCTCCTTACCTTAAGATAGGAAATAAACCTACCTTTCAGTGTTGCTGTATCGTCTTTCCATTCCCGAATTGCCTCTCCTTGAAAGTCGAATCTAACAATCTTTGTCCAGCACTCAACATTAGCATAACAAGACGCTAACTAGTCCATACCCATAATGACATCGAAATCAACCATCTCTAACTCTACCAAGTCTACAGAGATCTGACGATCGATAATTTCTACCGTGCACCCTCGATAAACTCTCTTAACAATAATAGACTCACCAACTGGTGTAGATACAATAAAGGGTTGATATAATGACTCTGCTACTATACATAACTTCCCTGCAATAAATGGAGTAACATACGACAGAGTAGATCCAGGCTCTATCAAAGCATAAAAATAATGCGAGAAAACAATTAATGCACCTGTCACAACATCTGGTGATGACTTTGAGTCTTGTCGGCCGACTAGTGAATATGTAGGGTTCTGGCCACTACCAGAACTAGATGCTCTCTCTTTGCCTCTGCCTCTGCCTGTACCTGCTGACGTCTGGGGACCACGCCCTGTAGATTGTGCTGATGAGGAAGAACCTACTATTGACCCGGTCGACTGACCTATACCACCCTGACCTATGGTCGGGCAATTCCTCCACCCATGCCCCTCTTGTCCACAAGAATAACAACCTGTGGAACCCTGCCTGCACCTCCCATAATGCATCCTACCACAAGTAGCGCAACGTGGTGATGCTGTCCTAGCCTGGCTTGAACCCTTTTGCTGCTGAGAGTCTGATGCTCGTGAACCCTCACCTGGGCCTCACTGTCCCTGATGATCAAATTACTACCCTGGACCTACTGTGGTGGAGGTCTAAGTGGCCTACTAGAATATTGGGGTCTGGGACCACCTTGAAAATCTCCATGTGAACCAGCGGGCCTAGCCTTCTTCTGTCTCTCTCTCTCGACCCTCTCACTTATATACTGTATATGTCGGCGATCCTCTATGCCTTGTGCAAAGGCTTGAATTCATGAGATATCCATATTATCATTTAGTGCAGCGGTAGAACAAACATCGTTATAGTCTGAGTCATGCCCTCCCACAAATCTACGCACCTTGTCATGCATCGTATCAACAAATGCTGGTGCATATCTAGCCAATGAATCAAATCTCAGCTTGTACTCTCGGACACTCATGCCGCCCTGTCGGAGGTTCAGAAACTTGTCCACCCGGCCATCCCTAATCTCTCAAGGTAAATAATGATCTATGAAAGCTTCTGTAAAGGTATCCCAAGTGGGTAGAGTTTCATCTTTTCCCCTAGATCTCTCCCAACTTTCGTACCATCATACTACAACATCGCGCAATCAAAATGCCGCTAACTCAACTGACTCAGTCAATGAGGCGTGCATGACTCTGAAGATTCCATGAAGCTGATTAACAAAGTGTTGAGGGTCCTTTCTACAATCTGTCCATATAAACAGTGGAGGATTCAAGGCATGAAATTCACGAACTCTCAAACTTTCGAGCCCCTCAGAAGGTCCGGTAATATGTGGCGAAATTGGCTGGCGCTGTGCAGCTACTAACTGGGCAAACATACATACTACACTCTTGAATTCCTGATCAGATGGAATATGAGGGACTAGAGGTGGTACTGCTGGTGGAGCCGGGGGTCCTGTAGCCCTCGGAGGCTCCTGAAGCGATGGAGAAGCTATAGGGGGCTGAGAAGATGTCTCTCCCTGGGTCTCACAATGGGCTACCTCCGCCTGTGGTACCTTGCAGATACCCTCGCCTGCAGCTGTATCTAGCCCTTGGCTAGCTGTAGTCTGCCTAGTGTCAGCCATCTCTATCTGCATACAAATATCAATTATAAGCCTGAAACCTCAACCCTTAAGACACCGCTCTATAGCACGAGGTGAGCAAAAGAAGGATAGTCATTCTAACACGCCCGGTAGCTTCTTGCTTATCGAAAGTGGTGCATAACACATTTATAAACAAGACTCTACTAGACAAGGCGTGCAGACTCCCTAGGATACGACGTTGCTCTAATATCAAGTTTGTTACACCCCACACACTAGGGGTGTAACTGGCTCCTAATGCCAAAACTTAGGCCCGAGCCGACCCTGCTGAACCATTTGCTCCACACGCAATCAAGAACACAAACAAGTATATCTCGGCTTAAAACTAAGTCCTCGGCCGACAAGGCCCCTGTCAATAGATCTATAAATGAAACAGCTACTCCCAAGAGTTCATATAAAGAAATAGCCAACTAGCACAAAAGTCCAGATTGGGGCATTGAGGCCACTATGATCTTTATACCAAAACTGAAAGTAGGTATATATCAAGATAATACATCAAATAGCTCACAAGCTTCAGCAAACCAAAAAACTAGGCCAACATGGCCATAACGTAGCTATATACCCCACACACTAGTCTGCAAGCCTCTAGGAGTAGTAAAGATTGGTGGGACCGAGCCCCAGCCTACCCATAAAAATATATACAATAAAAGCTAACAAACTTCCAAACTCTGGCAGATCCGAAGAAAAGGGGCTAGCCAACCAGATAGAAGTCAATCCTGCTGCTGAGGAGGTCTAGTGAGTCGTTTGTCGGGACCTGCATGCATGAATGCAGCGCCCCCAGGCTATGGGGCGTTAGTACGAAATAATGTACAAAGTATGAAAGGCAAATGACTATGAGCAGGTATCCTAATATAATGGAATAATCCGATAAATAAATCAAGGATAAGATAAGTGTATTGACCTGCTTCTAAATATAAACTTATCAAAATAATAATACAACAACCTAACGAAGCCCCCATAAGCTTGACAGGTACAAACAACACACAAGACCACCTACTCAGGCCCCCAAAGCCCGAAAGGTGCCAATCAGTCTATATACCCCTATCGATAGTCCCCTAACCCTGTAGGAAGTCACATAGCCATCTTAGGCATTAATATAGCCCCGTAGGCAAGACATATCTCTCTTAGGCATCAACATAGCTTATAGAGAACTCATAGCCCTCTTAGGCAACAACATGGCCCTGTAGGAAGCACATAGCCTTCTTAGGCATCAATATAGCCCTGTAAGCAACTCATAGCCCTTCTAGGCATCAATATAGACCTGTAGGCAACTCATAGCCCTTTTAGGCATAAATATAGCCCCGTAGACAGAACATAACCCTTTTAGGCATATACCACATTCCTGCGGCTAACCACAATAGCCCCAAGGGAAATAATAACAATCCAATCGCTAAAAGCGAGGAATTTAGTTATAAGCAACCTATACAAATAGCCTCTAAGTCGTGTCCAACATAGGGATGTTATTAACTGAATAAGAATCCTGACAAGGGAGAATAATATCAACTTAAGCAACCAACAATCAACAATAATGGATACAAGTATAACAAGGATAACAACCCAAATACAGTGCTCCTAAACTTTATGGAAACATGCCGTAAGTAGGGAATAGCCTAAACATACCTTTTTCGCTGAATTCACGTGTCCTAATGACTTTTCATCAAAACCCCCTTGATACTACAACAAGGCAGGACCATAATCAACACAGAAGAATCGAGGATACCACGATAATCCAATAAAAGATATGTATTTCCATCGCAAATTGTTATTTGCGGCTTACTAAAGCTAGAATCGATGAAAGTAGGGTCTTACCTTGATATTATGTTCGTAATACACCTCAAAACTTTAAAATATGTCCAAACCCTTGCTGTCCTAACACCTAGGTATGATGTGCTATGAAATCGATAAAAAAAATTCTACCATGTTGACGAGCTCAACGCGTAGAGCAACTTCTGTCAAGAACTTAAGTCAAGAAAATCTATAACTTGGCTGATCCTAGAAGTGGGTTTTGTAAGTTTTATGGTTCTTCACTAATAAAAATGAAGAAAAGTCTAAGAAGATGATATATAAAAAGTTCCACCGACCTAGGGGACCCACCTCACGTGCTTGCTTGCGATGTCTCGCAAAAATGTGAATATCTCTCTATTTTGTAGTCCTATGGACAAACGGTTTGATGTGTTGTAAACTAGACTCGTAGACCTTCAATTTCATAATTCATGGGCCCCATAACTATTTATATATTTGGATAAAACCTCAGAGACATTTGACCCAAATTTCAGATAAATCTTTAAAAAGGAACTTACGGTAACTTTCGCCAACTTTCATTTTGCCACTTACCTAACTTCAAAACTTGAGATACAACCCTTGAACACTTAAAATATGACATACCACATCATTCTTAATTTATTACCCAGCCTCCTGGTCTTTCCATGAAGATACGAGTAATTTTATAGGTTTCGAAAAGGCGGAGTGTTACAAAAGGTTTCCTCACCTAAGTTGAATCATGGTTAAGGAGTTATTCTAAATGATTTTATCTTGGATTAACAATCAAAATTTTATGTTTCATGGATGATGAAATGAATATGATTAATGACTATTTTATGGGATTTTACTTAGAACCAAGAGGATATTGAGATGGAGGCTTTCCCATTAGTAGATGTCGGGTCTCTAGAAGAAATATCTTTGTCCCTAACTACGTTCCCCTATAGGTTGTCTTAGTTAGTGTATTCATGTAAGCTAGAAGTTACGGTCCTTACCTTGACAAGTATGAAATCTCTTTTCGGTGTGGGATAGACATTAGATTCCATATTTTAGGTCACATGGTCTATGTCGTTTAATGGTAAACATCCCACAATAATGAACTAGGTTACTTTTGAGTATCTCACAAAGTGTTTTAATATGTTAAGATTGCAGTGACCACGGTTATGACTTGTGTTTTCTAACACATTCTCTTATGCTTTAGCTTTGTCATTACATGTCATGAAAAGTCCTTTTAGCATGATTCATATCGTTTATGCATCACTATCATACTTAGTACATTCCATGTACTAATGCATCGTGTGCCTACATTCTCTCATAGTGTAGGGTCTGTTTCTCCTACCTCGTATACTTGTGGCTAGTTGATCTCTCTTGTCGATTCAATGATTGATGAAAGCTCATGTTTTTAGGACCAAGAAACTTTTATAGCTTTTCTTTATTTCAGTTTTAGATGGAGTTCGTGGTGTATGGGTTACATCACAACAACATCCTTTGATGTATTAGATGGCTTATTGAGACTATGTTAGACTTCCGCTTTGTCAAACTCTTTATGATATGAGAATAATTCTTTTGAAATTGTTATTTCTATTGTCTTGTATGATGTATGTTAAGTGGCTTATGTAGAGACTTTCATGGTTCTATACGCTATGTTACACCTAGGGTATACTTTTGGTCGTGACATAGTTAAAGTGTCTTATAATTTTTTCTTCTCTTAATTGTGTCTCGTAGGGCCCTTCAATGAAGAGGCCACTGACTCTTGGTGATGTGAGGGATGGGCTTTATCAACTAGGTTGTACCAGTTTGTCTTCCAAGAAGAGAATCCAACATAGAGATTTAGCTACTAGGACTCCTTAGTTAGTTTTTGTTTCTAGTTCTGTAGTAATCAAAGGGATTTCTGATGTAAAGCTTTGACACATAGATTAGGACATTTTCCCATTCCATCAATGAAATATATCAAATCTTCTCTTTAAATTATTGTGGATAATTTTAGTAAAGCTAATTGGACATACCTTCTTAAAACAAAAGCAAATTCCTTCTTCATGCTCAAATATTTTTGAGCCATGGTTGAGAGATAATTTAATTGTCAAGTCAAAATTATAACGTCTAAAATGTCTTGAAGTTAGGAAAAAGCATCATTGTAACTGAATTATTTAATTCCAAAGGAATTTTGCACCAAACATCTTGTACTGCAATCCCACAACAAAATGGGGTAGTAGAAAGAAAACATAGACATCTTTTAGAAACTTCTAGGTCTCTTCCTTTTCAATCAGACCTCCCTATTTCCTTTTGGGGAGAATGTGTCTTAACTACAACTGTTCTTGTTAATAGGTTTCCATCTAGAGTTTTAAAGGGGTTGTCACCTTATGAAGTTCTCTTTAAAGACCCTCCTACTTATACTGATTTGATATCTTTTGCATGCTTTTGTTTTGCCTCTACTCTCTCTGAATCTACACCAAAATTTCATCCAGAGCTTTGACTTATATTTTCTTGGGGTATCCTACTCGACAAAAAGGATATAAGCTAATGTCTTTAAAATCAAGAAAGATTATAATCTCTAGGGATGTCAAGTTTATTGAGTCTATTTTTCCATTCAAAACCAACTCCAATCTTAATTCCATCCCTGTGGGAATTTTCTTTGTTCCTCACTCTCAAGGGCAACATGTTCTTGATGATACTTTTATATTTTCAGATTATTTACCTCAAGAATCTTCTCTCCTGTTGATGGAACTGATACACTCATCCCTCTCTTAAATTCTCCATCTTCTACTGATTTACACACATTGTCGGATGCCATACTAACTAGACAATCTTCTAGAATACATAAGGAGCCTAGTTACTTATCAGACTATGTTTGTAATGTTGTATATTTCACCAATCTTACTCAGTTTATTTCCATTGTAGCCGTTTACATTGATGATATCATATTGATAGGGAACAACAAGAAAGAACTTGAATAACTCAAATCGTTTCTTAATGTAGAATTCAAAATAAAGGATCTTGGAAGCTTATATTATTTTTTAGGTCTTGAAATCCTCCGGGAAGTTCATGTATTGATCATCATTCAATAGAAATCTACTATGGACCTTCTCTCAGAGTATGATTGTTCTCATCTTCCAATTTCCTCTTCACCTTTAGATCCTGCAACAAAGTTATCAATTTTTTCAGGGGACTTACTGAATGATGCTACATCTTACAGAAGATTAATAGGTAAACTAAATTATCTTACTCATAGCCGACTAGGCATAAGCTTCGCAATACAACATTTGTCTCAATTCATGCAGGAGCCTTGAACCCCCATTTTTTGCAACTCTAAGAGTCCTTCGATAGCTTTGAATTAATCCGAGTCATGGATTATTTCTATTAGGAGACTCTTTTCTTCTCACAAGTTAGTTGCTTTCTGTGATGCTGACTAGTTTTGTATGGATACATATAAATTGGTAAGTGGCTACTTTATTACACTTGAAGGCTCACCCATTTCATGGAATTTAAAGAAAAACTTTTTATTTCCCTATCTTCGATAGAAGCCAAGTATCTCTCAATGAGACGTGTTGTAGCAGAACTAATTTGGTTCAATCGACTCTTTATGAATCTTGGAAGTCCACCGGAGCTTCCTATTCCCGTTCATTCTGATAGTCAGGAGGTGATACATATTGCTAAGTATCCGGTCTTCCACGAATGGACAAAACATGTGGAACTTGATTTCCACTTTGTGCGGCAACAATACCTTGTTGGGCTTATCCCTCTTTCTTATGTTCCCGCTTCATCTCAGATCGCCGATCTGTTTACCAAGGATCTTTTTGGGCCTTCTCATCAAGTCATTCTCCTTAAGTTGGGACTCCTTCCACTCCTCTCCAACTTGAGGCGGGGTGATAAGAATGAAAATCACTCGACACCATTGTTGTTACCGGATAAAATCAAGGATGAAGAAAAGAAAGAGAAGCAGAAGTCAGTGTTAGTTTCTATGTGTTCAAAAGAAATTCAAAATCAAGGTCAAAATGAGTATAATTTTTTTTTTCCTTCTTTAGGTTTCTATGGACACGTGGGAAATAAATCAGATTGGAAATGACATTATTCTCAGCTATTTGATCAAAATGATACATAGCCGTTGACATCAAATGGTGATGGTTAGAGTTTGTTATAGCTTAAGCAATAGAAATAGGATAGTTGTACAAATACATTTATATTTATGTTTTTTTAATACAACAAATACTTGTATAAATAGATGTACAATGAACCAATACAAATCATCAAAAAATTTCCCAACTTTTGTGTCCTCTTTGATTTGTATAATTTTCTTCTTCAATTCCTGCATTTATTTTCTTGATTTTTTCTATAAAAATCTCTAACTTTTTCTTTAGGTTCAATTAGGGCTTCAAATTTGGAAATAAAAATGACCATATTCCTTAATTTCAATGCATTTTCCGTGGGATGTTCTGCAAAGAAAAAATGATGGCTTGAGTGTAAGTTACTTCCCCTTTTAAGAAAAAGAAAAATTAGTAGATTGAAAAAGTATAGACTCTTAAAGAAAAAGAAAAGTAGACTTTAGATTTAATTGTTATTATTTGTGGTCTGCATTAGATTGTTTAGAATGATTGATGGCAACATGTGGAATTTTAATTCAAGATTTTGTTATATAGTTGTTCTCCACGAGGTAGTTGTAAGGTCTGTCTACATTCTATCCCCGGACTTGACTTGAGAGATTTCATTGGGTATGTTGTTGTTGTAATTTGTAAATAGTTGCATAATCTTTATGCAAAATTGCATAACTGTTGACTTATTGGCTAGAATTTTGGTATCATCAATAACATTTGCCGTACATATCCACCAACTTTCATCACAACACAAAGAAAATGACTGACTTGATGACAAAATATTGTCATTTTATTTGATGGAGGAAGATTTTGCAATTGAAGATACATAGATAAAATGGTTTACTTTTGAGTGTGACATCTTCAAGGTTTTCTTGTCGTTAGCTATTCTAACATAACCTTTTACTTGAAAGTTGGAACAAGCAACAACTTCTTTTGATTGAGAACGTATACTTCTATTTGTTTCAGAATCATCTATTTTTAAGCTCCAACAGAGTGTATGTTTGATGGTTAAGATTCCAAATATTTTATTTTGTTCTTGTATTTGGTAAAAAGTAGTATGTGTCAGGAATCACACAAGAAACCAACGCTCCATTCTCGCCTTTGATAGGCTATGCTAAGCTGTTTTGAAATAGACATTGAATTGACAGAAAGAAATTATTAGTAATTGGTTGTTTGAACTGTTGTTGATAACTTCTTCCGAATACATCAGAAGTCGTTTATGCCGTTAGAAATTGAAGTGTTGTTAAGTTTCTTGTCATGTCTTAGTTTTTCATATGCTTTAGTGTGTTAAAGTATACAAAATTTGGTGGAGATTTGGAAGTCATTATGCAGAGTTGTTTCTATTTTTCTTTGTGCTAATTTAAATTTCTATGCTAAAATGGAGGCCACTTTGACCTTTGCTTGAATATCTTCATTTTTGGTCATATCTCTCTTATTAAGCCCACATCGCCATCTTAACATCCTAATTTCCGTGACTTTTATCATCCGGATGAGAGTTCTTAACTAACAAAAGTTAACTCCTATATTCAGGTTAGTAAAATAGAAACAATAAAGATGAAATAGAAAGACAGAAAATAAAATGATATGAGTCCACAGAGCCCACTGTGTGTCCTTAAGGAATTTAATTGCCTCAATGTACCCAAGATTATGGATTATTTCCTCCCAAGATAAAACGGATAAACATTAAAGAAGTAGTAGTACCTCAAATTTTGATAATTTCAACGAACACAAAATGCACGCTCGTTTGATAATTTTATTTGTAAGAAATGTATGCAGAAGAAGCAAATAACTTCAGTTTCAAAAAATAAGAGAAATCCTCTCTGTTTCTGGTTAACTATAGGTGTGAGCATATCTGTTCAGAAATGACATGTAAAGAAAATTAATTAATGAGATTGATTAAATAGATTTTGCCTAAAAAATTATCAACCAATCACATCATTTTCCAAATCCAAATCAAAATCTAAATCCAAATCCAAATATGAAGGCGAAGCCGAAGCCGAGAGCGGCGAGGACAACGTGAGGGTGCACCATTTACTTGACCCTTTAAAAGCTAAAGGAAGGGTTTCCTAATATAAGGACAAACCTTTTCGTTTCTTCTACTAATATGAGAGAAATGACTTTTAATTTTCAATGACTTTTCATTTTCTCTCCAATTGGTTACCCCACGTTTCCCAATTTCTTAGTCATTCTCATTACCCATTCACACCTTGTTTAAACCCAAGAATCTCCCACATGAATGAGGAATGCATATTGTTAAAATATATGCATGGAAAACTTGTGTGACTCATAAGTAAGAATTAATTGCATCTGGATAAGTAGGTTTCCCTTTAAACTTTTCGTAGTGAATGTATGTCAGATATACTCGGTCAATCAGTAGATTTGATATCTTTGAACAGTTGAGCTTTGGTGTATACCTAGACAATATGAGTCATACAATCAACCCTAGAACTATTTTTGGTTCTCATTGTTTTGTTTGTTTCTGCCATGAACACGTCTTGGTTTATAAGCGTGTAGAGAACTGGCCTTACCAGATTCTCCTTGAAGCAACTTAAACTTCATACTTACATAGGTGATTTCTAAATGTGTTATCCCATAGATACACTATTTTATGTACCATTTATCAAACTTAGAAACTATTTAAAGTTCTAATGCCTTTATCCTTGTTATTGAACATTGTCTCATCATGAGAATAGGCCATAAAATAATGTTTTGACAATGTTGAACCTCATCTATGACTTTGTTTTATTTCCTTGAACCTAGATCTATGGATCTCCAGTCTTCTAGGTAGAGTTACCACCATGATGACTTATCCTCGACCATAGTCCTATTCCTGTCAATGATCTCTCAACTCCCTCTCTAATTCGGCCTTTTGTAATTGGATCTGACACATTATCTTTCAACTTTACATAGTCAATTGTGATAATTCCACCAGAGAATAGTTGTCTAACAAAGTTGTGTCTTCGTTACATGTGACGAGACTTGTCGTTATACATACGCTCCCACTATTTCCTATTGCAGCTTGACTATCGCAATGTATAGGGGCCATTGTTTTGGGACAAAATAGAACATCTTCTAAGAAATTTTGAAGTCATTCAACCTCATCACCCACCTTGTCTAAGACTATAATTTCAGACTCCATTATAGAGCGAGCTATACATGTTTGTTTGGATGATTTCAATAAAATTTCTCCTCCACCAATAGTGAAAACATATCCACCCGTAGATTTAGTTTTAGTTGACCTAGTAATCCAATTTGCATCACTATATCCTTCAACAACTGCTCAATATTTGTTGTAATACAAAGCATAGTCTTGAGTGTCATCTAAGTACCCCAAAACACTTTTCATTGCCATCCAATGAGTTTGATTGAGATTACTTGTGTATCAACTCAGTTTACTTATATCGCAGACTATGCATTGTCGTGTACAGTTCATAACGCACATCACACTTCCCAACACTCAGGCATAATCCAATTGAGACTGACTTTCACCTTTATTCATAATGAGATCAAGGTTCACATCAGTTGGTGTTTTTTTAGTTTTAAAATTCAAGTAATTGAACTTTTCAAGTACCTTTCGAATATGATGAGATTGAGACAATGCTAGACCCTGAGAGGTTTTATGAATCATAATTCTTAACATCAAATCGGCAACTCAGAGATCTTTCATATCAAAGATACTAGAGAGCATACTCTATGTAGCTTTTATGTTAGCAATGTTATTACTCATTAACAACATATCATCCACATATAGGCATACAATGACATCTTGATTTGGAGTGTCTTTAATGTAAACAAAATTATCACATTTATTGATCTTAATCCATTTACCAACATTATTTGATCAAACTTTGCATGTCATTATATCGGTGCTTGGTTTAATCCATTGAGTGAGTTTGCACACTTTTTTTTCTTTACTAGGAACTACGAAGCCCTTAGACAGTTCCATGTAAACTTTTCCCTCCAATTCTCCATTTAAGAAGGTGGTTTCTACATCCATCAATTTGATGAATTTCAAGACCGTACACCGTAACTAGGGCAATTATCATCTGAATTGATGTAATCCTAGTCACTGGAAAGTACTTCTCAAAATTATCAAGACCTTCTTTTTGTCTAAAGCCTTTGACGACAAATCTTGCTTTGTATTTGTCAATAGTTCCATCAACTTTTATTTTCCTTTTGAAAATTAATTTCGAACCTAAAGGTTTGTCTCCTGAAGGAAGATCAATCAACACCCAAGTGTGGTTGCTTAAGATTGAAAAAATCTCGCTATTGACATCCTCTCTCCAAAACATTGAGTTTGTAGACAACATAGCTTCCTTGAATATTTGAGGCTTATTTTTGAGAAGGAATGTTACAAAAAGCATATTCAAAAGAAGTAGATGTTCTTTGACGTTTACTATGCCTTGGACTCTCTTTATTAGGTACATTCACCTTTGGTTCTTCTCGATGTCATTAAGACCCTTTACTAGACAACTCGAGTCTAGTTTTATAGGGATAGATGTGTTCAAAGAATTCAGCATTGTCTGATTCAATTCTCGTATTATCATGAATATCCAAAAGTTCGTATTTATAAACCAAAAATCGACATACCTTTTTGTATGTGGCATATCCAATGAAAATACAGTCGACAAGTTTAGGTCCTATTTTGACCCTCTTCGATATAAAATTTTGGACTTTGGCTAGACACCCCCACACTTTGAAATATTTCAAGTTTAGTTTTCTACCTTTCCATTTCTCATATGGAATAACGTGTGTCTTGTTGTGGGGCACTATATTGAGTATTCAATTTGATGTAAGGATAACTCCCCCCACAAGTTCTACAGTAAACCTGAACTTATAAGTAAGAAATCCATCATTTTCTTTAAAGTTTGGTTTTCACTTTCCACAATTCCATTAGATTGAGGTGAGTATGGAGCAGAAGTTTGATAGATGATTCCATTTTCCAAATATATTTCTACAAAAGGAGATTCATATTCTCCACCTCTATCACTTCTAATCATTTCTATCTTTTTCTCCAACTGATTTTCAACTTTAGTTTTATACTGCCTAAACACTTTTATCGTTTCATCCTTACCATTTAGAAAATAGAAATAATAGTATCTAGTGCAATCATCAATAAAAGTAATGAAATACTTTTTACCACCATGAGATGGTGTTGACTTTAGGTTAGAAATGTGAGTGTGAATCAATGCTAAGGGGTAGGAATTCCTTTCAACAGATTTATAAGTATGCTTAGCATACTTAGATTTAATACATACTTGACATTTTTATTTAATGCACTCAAATTTAGGTAAAATATTTAAGTTAATCAGTTTTCGCAAAGTTTTGTAATTGATATGTCCCAAACATTCATGTCATAAGTAGTTTGACTCAAGCAAGAAAGAAGAAGCAGAATTCTTATTTATATCAACTACAACTACATTGAGTTTGAAGAGTCCCTCGGTGAGGTAACCTTTTCCTACATACATTTCATTCTTACTCTCTACAATTTTATCAAAAATAAATACACACTTGAATCCGTTCTTGGTTAGAACTGGTATAAAATTTACGTTCTTTTTTCAATTCTGGAACATACAAAACTTTGTTTAAAGTCACTACCTTGCCTGGGGTCATCTTCAAGTAAATCTTGCCAGTTCCTTCAACCTTTGCAGCAACAAATTTAGTCATGAACAAATTGTCGTCTCCTGGGGCTGGAGCATATGATGCAAATAATTCTTTGTTGGCACAAACATGATAAGAGGAAATAGAATCTATCTACCATTCTCTTGGATTTCCAACCAAGTTACATTCCGAAAGCATTGCACAAATATCGTGTATCTCTTCTTTGAATTCAGCCAATTTTTTGTGATTCTTCTTCTTGTTCTTTTTAGGATCCCGACATTCAGTATACTTGTGACCACGTTTGCCACAATTAAAGTTGTTTCCTGGGTACTTCTTCTTAGGAGGATTGGTATTTGGTCTAGATGCTTACTTTCTTTTTCTTGACTTTGTGGGATGTTTTTCAACAATATTTTTGCTCCAGATATTGCTGAGTTTCCATGTGACCTCTTTTCTACGACCTTGTTATCCTCTTCGATTCTAAGCCTAACAATGAGATCTTCAACAGTCATATCCTTGCGTTTATATTTTAAGTAGTTTTTGAAGTCCTTCCACCGTGGGGGTAACTTCTCAATTATGCCGCCACTTAAAAAGCATCATTCACAACCAATCCTATATTAAAGATTATGAGAGTATTAATAACAAACTAATTATATTAAATACAAGTATTATATAAAATTATACCTTCGACAAGGAGATCATAGATTATAAACTGTAACTCTTGAACTTGGGTGACAACAGTATTACTGTCTATCATCTTATAGTCCAGAAAATTTGCCACAATGTTCTTCATTCTGCCATCCTCTATTTTGTACTTGTTTTCCAAAACATACCAGAGTTCTTTTGAGGTCTTCATATTAATGTACACATTGTACATATCATCTTGCAAGCCACTCATAATGTAGTTTTTGCACAAAAATTCTGAGTGCTTCCAAGCTTCTATTACCATGATATTTTCTTCATCCGGAGTTTCATCTGACATAATAGGAATATTCTCATTAATGAACTTCTGCAAACTCAATGTAGTCAGATAAAATGACATATTTTGCTGTCATCTCTTGAAATCGACTCCAGAAAACTTTACAGGTTTCTCAACCGGTGTAAGAGCAATATTTGAACGATTGGGTGCAACTGATTTTGTTGCAGCACTCATTGTTCCAACATTGAATTGATTTAAATTAGTCATTTCTCTATCACAAATGATAGACAATTTAGTATCTGAAATACTAATATTAAAGATTCAATCTCTATACAACTTGTTTCTAATTTAACAATGAACTTTTATATTCTTTTAATCGTTAACTGAATGAATCTTAAATCCAACCAGAGTAGAAAACTAGAAAGGTTTTAATCTCAAGAAACCACAAATACTAAAACAAATATAAATTAAACTCCTTAAACTTGTTAACTTATGTATTCAGGTTAGTAGAATTGAAACAGTAAAGATGAAATAGAAAGACAAAAAAGAAGGAGGCTATGGATTATGCCTAAAAATATCAATCAATCACTTGCCAAATCCAAATCCGAAGCCGAGGCCGAGTGAGCGATGACGATGGTGCGAGGGGGACCCTTAACTTTACCCTTTAAGAACTTAAAGAAGTGTTTCCTTATACAAGGACAAACCTTTTCCTTTCTTCCACCAATATGGGAGAAATGACTTTTCATTTTCCTCCAATTTGTTCCCCCACATTTTCCAATTTCTTATTCATTCTAATTTCTCATTCACATCTTGGTTAAACCTAACAACAAATACTTCACCCCATACAACAAAGCCAGTCTAACTCCTACTCTGTAGAGACCTTTAAGTCTTAGTATGCACCTATTGACATTTTGAAAGAGTCCAACCAACATAGGTTAGTAGAATTTAGATTTTCAAATCTTTACAAATAAAATATTTGGACTAAAGATAGATTAGATGAATTTGTTTTCCTATTTTTGATTCAATTACCTTATATTGAGTGGTACATAACAACTAAAATTTGACAATTTTTCAGGTTTCTGTTTGTTCTTCAACGGCAATGGAAGGTTTTCTTCCATTTGAAAGTATTTGTAAAGCATCAATGAGTTCTGACAAGCCTTATTTAATTGAATATATTATCTACTCATCACTGAATTTAGAGGACACTCACTACAAGGTAGGCTATTCTGATGGCTATTCTAATGGCCTAGATTCTGGAAGAGATGAAGGACGCGAGGTGTGGCTTAAAACAGGGTTTGAAATGGGTGAGGAATTAGGTTATTACAGAAGTTTCTTTGATGTTTGGAATGCTGCAATCGTAGTACAACCAAATTGCTTTTTGTCTCGTGTATTGAAAAACATCAAATAGATAGATGAATTGCTGCAAAAGTATCCCATTTATGAACCGAAAATGAGTCTGTAACCTATATTGTGTACTTATTAAGGTTGAAGTTTAGATCTATATGTGCAATGTTAAATGTTAACTTGGAGTATAATGGATACCCTATAGCTTCTGATGTCGAGAATTCAGGATTCTAACTGATTAAATTTCAAATGAAGGAATATGCAGTTTTCTTGCCTTTATCTCAGATGTGCCTCTTCAAGTGTTTCGACTGATATCTAATCTCCCTGTATCATTAATAACCTATATGTGATTATTTAAGATTTTGTAAAAATATTTGGTTGACCTTAACTTTCTTTTGTAGAAAAAGAGATTAACTTTGAGATAAAACCGAAGAGAAAGTTGTGCACTTCATTGGGGACATATATAATTTGAGTATAAAGAAAGGTTGAAGAAACCTTACCACCTAATCAAGAGCCTAGTTCTTGTTAATTTCTCCTAGATATAAATGCAAAACAATAAAACATTGATTTTATCGTGGAAACCTTCCTTGCTCAAGGAAAGGAAAAAACATGCCAAAACTTCACCAACTTCAAAGAACAATTGTAGATTACTACTTAATAATCAAAGGGACTAACTCTAGTACCTTTACTCTTCAACGATTAACTATAATCAAAGACTCTACTCTCCAAGAAGCCAAATCCACTTCTTGTTGCAATTCTCTCCAACTCTCTCTCACACTTAGAGCAATAATTCTTGCGTACTGATTCTAGGAAGAAACAGTGCAAACTAAGCTTTAGAAAAAAAAAACCTAACTCTAGTTCTTCTTTGTTCTCCTCCTTTTGATCTCCTAGGTCGCTCTACCTTTGCTTGAAAATTCTTTCAATTTGTTATTGCAAAATCTGATCTTGTTTTCTTTGACTTTGTCCTTTTATAGAAGTGAATTAAACCTTAGTAGACTCCTACAAGTAAAAAAATTATTTTTCCTAGAAAAATAGTCTTTTTCCTTATAGGATTTATTGGTCTCTTTCCTTTTCCGCACATAAGTCGTCTGCCATTTTTCATCTCCTTATTTGACTTGGATTTATGTTTAAAGCACATTTTCTTATTTCATATCTGTATGTGCGAACTTTTCCTGCCTTTTTATTATATGTTTGGTAGATGCTTGTGAACCTGGTTCATGTTGTCATCATAAAAAATTATATCAAAGTATTGTCAACTCATCAATTTCTCCCTTTTTGATGATGACAAATTTACTCATTTTCTTGCTCCTATTTCAACAAATATGCTTCCCGCTTTTGACATATACAAAAGAAGGGTAAAAGGATAAAAATAGCAGAAGATCATAAAGTACTCAGAGCCATAAGGGCAACACAGGCAACATAGACAGATCAATGAACAAACTCTAAGGATATTAGCCATCCAAATAAGATACAGAAAAACACCCAGTTAGAGAGAGATAATCAAACAAATAAGATACACACTAATTTACGCTCAGATGGAGCACCAGCAAAATATCCAGGAGTCATACAAAAACACGACAATTTAACAACATTGTCTTAAAAGAAGCACAAAAACACATGGCCTAGGAACTAGGCTTAGGAGGTGGGTGTTGGACTGTATGGGACAAGGAGAGAAGCTGAAACATGCAGTCCACACGAGAATTGTTATCCTACTGCTGTTAGAACCATCATATTGTGAGAAGACCTTTCACATCATAGCATATTAATACATAGGTGTGTATATGAAGATAGGATTCCAATCAACACAATAACTAGATCATAATGGCAATCACTTTACTCTCAAAGTGTTCTTAAAGCATATACTAAAGTCTCATAATCATCTACAATTCTCATACTTTAGCCTTCAAGGATCAAGGATCACATTCCATCAACACATCTAGAATTACTACATTTAGACATGGATTATAGGATGATTCAAGTAATACAACTACTACAAGCATAACTTCATAATATCTATCTTTCATGAATTCACCCACACCACAAAGTCATACCTTACGAATATAGGGATTTCATGGATTCTTGGAAGATTTCATTACAAAACCATTTCAAAACATCAATTAAATCATAATATAAAGTAACTAAATCAATAGAATCGTTTTTGAAAGGAATCCATGACTTGGAGTCAAACCCTAACTTTTTGGGGAAATTACTAGTTTTGAAATAGAGTATGGAGGGACTCCATGGATTAAATCTATCCATGGATGAAGGACTACCATACCTTAGTTGTGAATCCCAATGAATTTGAGTAGAAAAGCTTGTTTCTTCAACCCTAGCTTCCACTTTTTTCTTCTTCTTCTTCCTTGAAGTTCTAGAGAGAGAATTTTGGAGAGGGTTTGGGTTTTTCTTTTGGGATTTGGAATTATGAAGAAGATGACTTAATTTAATGACTTAAAAACCTTATATAGTTAGTCTAATTTAGTGTAAAACAATGTCACTTAGTATCAATTAAAAATGGAAAATCCCAAAGTGCCCTTAAGTGTAACTACCAAAAGGCAGTTTCCAGGACCTCCCATGACCAATCACAGACGGACCGTGGTTGGACCCACGACCTATGCTGGTGAACGTGGTTGGGGTTCTGGGACTTCGTTCCTACAGTCTTGACCCACGACAGCACGACCACGGTTCGTGGGTGGACCCACGTGGCATGCTGGTGAACGTGGCTTGGGTTACTGGGACTTGGTCCCTGGGGCGTTGACCTATGGCCCCCACCCACGAGGCGTGGGAGGACCTACTGGGCGTGGGTTTCCCTCGTGGGTCACTGCCCAGGCAGCCTCCTTAGGGTCCTCCTCAAGGACCCATGGTTGGTCCTTGGGGGTCGTGCCTTGACGTTCTACCATGAAACCCTATATTTTTAGGTACGGGGAAGTACATATTACGACTATAACCCTAACGTCAAGCTCTAGTTTAGCCTATTAATTTCTAGAGTGTTACAATATCTCCCCCTTGGGAACATTCATCCTCGAATGATGATCTAGACACTTTACGGAATTAATGACTCAAAACTAGCAGCCCAACATACATGAAACATGAAAATAATGCATAATTCATAGGAGGAAACATCAATTCCATCTCAAAACATTATCAATGCAATACAAGGAAGTAGGAACTACATCTAACAACCCAATATGCAAGAAACTCAACATTTCTCATATTCATAGGAGGAACTACCTTCTCCAACTAAAATCATGCTCAACACAATATCATGGAGCCAATATGCAAATACTCTCAAAATCATACTAAAGCATGTTCATCAACTCATCTGATGAAGTCAAATAGGCAACTCATACTAAATGCACAACAAAATGAGGAACATAAATCATGAAAACTCATTTTCTTACTAAAAGGTGAATTTCATCAAGAACATGCATACATAAGGAAATCATGGAAAAGCTCATATGACACACATAACTCCCAAAACACTAAAACTCAAGAAGAACTACTTACCTAAAGCTTGAATAGGAGTAGAAGGAAAGAGATGAGGATATCAGGACTTTATATCGGCCCTGGCATCCCAAGTAGCACCTTCAAATAAATGATTTCTCCATAAAACCTTCACGGAAGCTATTTCCTTGTTTCTCAATCTCTTGACTAGTCGATCTAGAATCTTTACCGGGACCTTTTCATATGAAAGGCTTTTGTCAACTCCCAACCCTTCTAGGGTAATAATGGATACCGGATCTCCAATACACTTCTTAAGCATAGAAACATGAAACACTGGATGAACCGGGTCCAACTGATTTGGCAAATCCAACTTATAGGCAACCTTCCCAATACGTTTCAAAATTTGGTATTACATACCGGGGACTAAGTTTCCTTTTCTTGCCTAATCTCATCACACCTTTCATGGGTGAGATTTTTAAATAGACCCAATCATTAACTTCAAATTCTAGATCCCTTCTTCTCACATCGTCATAAGACTTTTGTCTACTTTGAGCCATTCTTAACCTCTCTCTAATAAGCCAAACTTTTTCAATTGCTTCATAAACTAGCTCGGGACCTATCAAAGCAATTTCACCCACCTCAAACCAATCAACCGGAGACCTACATTTCCTACCATAAAAGGCTTCAGAAGGAGCCATACCGATACTTGAGTGATAACTATTATTGTAGGCAAACTATATTAATGCCAAGTGGTCATCCCAATTATCCTTGAAATCTATGACAAATGCCCTCAACATATCTTCTAATGTTTGGATGGTACGCTCCGCTAGCCCATCGGTTTGGGGATGGAAAGTCATGCTAAGCTTGACCTTAGTACCAAGCCCTTTTTGGAATGACTTCCAAAAGTGTGAAGTAAATTGAGTACCCCGATCCGGAATAATAGATAAAGGGACTTCTTGCAACTTCACTATCTCACTTATATACAACTTGGCATAGTCTTCCGCCGAATGAGAAACCTTGACGGGAATAAAGTGGGCTGATTTTTTCATCCGATCTATAATGACCCAAATAGAATCATGTTGCCATCGAGAACGAGGCAAACCCAAAATAAAGTCCATATTCACATCTTCCCACTTCCAAGTGGGAATACCTATATCTTGGGATAAACCTCTCGACCTTTGTTGCTCAACCTTAACTTGTTGACAATTAAGAAATTTGGATACAAATCCCGCAATATCTTTCTTCATATAGTTCCACCAATAGACTTCCCGTAGATCACAGTACATCTTGGTGGCTTTCGGATGAATAGAATATCGAGAACTATGAGCCTCTTCTAAAATTTGTTCCTTCAAATCGTCAACATCCGAAACATATAACCGACCTTGGTATCTAAGCACCTCATCTCCCTTTTGGGAGAAAGCCTCAACGGATTTCTTGAGTACCGACTCTTTCAACTCAACCAATATAGTATCAAGGCCTTGCTTAGCCTTTATATCCATCACAAAGGACGATTCGGACCCATTATGAACCATGACACCACCCTTGGTGGAATCCACTAGTTGGACACCTAGTCGGTCCAATCTATGCACCTCACAAACCAATTCTTTTTTTTCACCCTCTACATGAGTCACACTACCCATGGACAATCTACTAAGTGCATCCGCTACAACATTAGCTTTGTCGGGGTGGTAAAGGACACTCATATCATAATCCTTCAAAAGTTCTAACCAACTTCTTTGGTGAAGATTCAAGTCTCTTTGGCTAAATACATATTGAAGACTCTTGTGATCGGTGAAAACATCCACATGGACCCCATACAAGTAATGTCTCCATATTTTTAAGGCAAACACAACATCCACTAATTCAAGATCATGGGTCAGATAATTCTTCTCATGGAATTTAAGTTGCCTTGAAGCATAGGAAATCACTTTACCATTTTACATGAGGACACATCCCAACCCCACACTAAAGGCATCACAATATACCAGAAAACCATCCATACCTTCCGGTAAGGTCAACACCAGAGCGGAAGTAAGTCTATCTTTCAACTCTTGGAAACTTTCTCACAAGCTTCCGACCATACAAACTTAGCCTTCTTTTGAGTCAAAGCGGTCAAAGGAGAAGCAATGGAGGAAAATCCCTCAACAAACCTTCAATAGTAATCGGCCAAACCAAAAAATCTTCTAATGTCAGAAGGAGTTAGAGGTCTAGGCCAACTCTTAACCGAATCCGTCTTCTTAGGATCTACCTTTATACCCTCACTTGACATAATATGACCTAAGAAAGCCACATACCCTAACTAAAATTCACACTTACTAAATTTTGCAAAGAGTTGTTGGTCCTTAAGAAATTGCAATACAATTCTCAAATGGTCTATATGTTCATTCTCACTCCTTGAATAGATCAAAATATTATCGATAAACACAATCACAAACATGTCTAGGTATTGCCTAAACATTCTATTCATCAAGTCCATGAATGATGTCGGAGCATTGGTCAAATCAAACGACATTACTAGAAATTCATAATGACCATTCGAAAATCCATCTTGGGAATATCAACCCCTCTCACCCTCAATTGGTGATAACCTGAACGAAGATCAATTTTTGAGAAATAACTAGCCCCTTGAAGTTGATCAAACAAGTCATCAATTCTCGGGAGAGGATATTTATTCTGTATGGTCACTTTATTCAATTGGCGATAATCAATACATATTCTAAGAGACCCATCATTCTTTCTAACAAACATCACCAGAGCACCCCATGGAGAGATACTTGGTCGGATAAAACCCTTATCTAGAAAATCCTTTAATTGCTTTTTCAATTCTTTCAACTCCGTCGGAGCCATTCTATAAGGAGGAATAGGGATAGGTTGTGTATCCGGAAGAAGGTCAATACCAAAATCTATTTCCCGCTTGGGAGGAATACCTGGCAAGTCATCGGGGAAAACTTCCGGAAACTCATTCACTACCAGAACCGACTCTAGAGATGGGGTTTCAGATTCAACATCCTTCACCCTAACAAGATGGTAAATACACCCTTGGAGATAATCTTCCTAGCTTTAAGGCAAGAGACAAATTGACCTCTAGGCATAGAATTTCCCCCCTTCCACTCTAAGATAGATTCATTTTAAAATTGGAATCTAACCACCCGAGTTCAACAATCGATAGAGGCATAACATGCATGCAACCAATCCATACCAAAATCACATCAAATTCTAACATGTCTAACTCTATCAAATCCACCAAAGTAACTCTATGGGACAAGGAAATGGGATATCCTCTATAAACCCTTTTAGCCACCACAGAATCATCAACTGGGGTGGATACCAAAAAAGGTTCTAATAACACCTCGGGGAGCATATCAAACTTCATGGCCACATAAGGTGTCACAAAGGACAAAATAGCACCGGGATCTAACAAGGCATGCACATCAATTAGAAAGACTTTTAACATACTGGTTACCATATTCAGGGAGCTCTCTTGGTCACCTCGGGATTGGAGAGCATAAAAATGGTTTTGCTTTGGGGCTTTGGAGTTTTAACCGCTTGGAGGAGCTTGCTTATATTCCCTTCCCTTAGACTTGAGAATCGGACAATATCTCATCTTGTGGCCACTCTTTCCACAACTATAGCAACCATCCGTGCCTACTAGGCACTTACGATCATGTTTTCTCCCACATTTTGCACAATTAGGCCTATCTACATAAGAACCACTACTATTACCTCCTTGAGGTTTAGAGTTTGAAACCCTATCTTTGTTGACCCTTGGAGCACTAGAGGAACCTTGGTTAGCGAACCCTTTTTTGAACCTTGGTCGACCTTGTCCATCGGACATAGTATTGGAGAAGTTCCCGTCACCGGTTCTAGCTCTTTTCACCTCCATATTATTTTCTATGAGTTTTGAATCCTCAATTTTTTAAGCATACACCATAAGCCTTGAGATATCCATGTCATGGAGGAGAATTGCCGTACGACACTCTTTTTCAACCAAGTCGGACACACCCGACATAAACCTACTCATCTTAGCCCTTGAGTCTGCCACCATACTTGGAGCATATTTAGAGAGTTGGGTGAACTTTAGAGCATACTCCTTAACACTCATACCTCCTTGACGAAGTTTGATGAAATCTTCAACTTTAGCCTCCCTCAACTCTAAGGGAAAGAACCTATCAAGAAATGCTGATTTGAACAATTCATATTCTACCATTCCCACTCCTATGGGTATTTCACCCTTCCACTAATCATACCATACTTGAGCAACATCTTTCAATTGGTAGGTGGCTCACTCCGCCTTCTCTTGTGGAAACACCCCCATAATAGCAAGTACTTTGTAAACCTCGTCGATAAACCTTTGAGGATCCTCTTCCACTTTGGAGCCATGAAATTTGGGAGGGTTCATTCGAGAAAAATCCCTAACCCTTGAAACAGCCAAATTCCTATTAAAATTCGCCGAAGTAACAACTTCTCTAATGGCTTGAGCCGTCACGACTTGAGCCAACATTTGAATATTAGACCTAAACTCGGCATGGGTCACATTCTCAACCACGGGATCAACCGGAGCTAGATTATCTTGAGGAGCATGATGAGTCCACAAGTTGGACTCATTTGGGGATTTATTTTAATAGAAATAGTTTCCTCGAATGCTTGTTTTTATCTCAATACCTGATTAAAATGCTTAAGTTTCAGGTATTTGAGGTTTTACTAGAAGCATGGACACTTAGGCGCAAAGCGGAGCAAAAAGGGCTGAAAAGAACAAGAAATGAAAGTCTACAGATCGCCGAGTCCAACTAGGTTAATTCAACCATCATATTGTGAGAAAACCTTTCACATCATAACATATTAATACATAGGTGTGTATATCAGGATAACCTTCCAATCAACACAACAACTAGATAATAATGACAATCACTTTACTCTTAAAGTGTTCTTAAAACATATACTAAAGTCTTATAATCATGCACAATTCTCATACTTTACCCTTCAAGGATCAAAGATCACATTCCATCAACACATTTGGAATTACTACATTTAGACATGGATTATAGCATGATTCAAGTAATACAACTACTATGAGCATAACTTCATAATATCTATCTTTCATCAATTCACCCACACCACAAAGTCATACATTGAGAATATGGGGATTTCATGGAGTCTTGGGAGATTTCATCACAAAACCATAACAAAATATCAATTCAATCATAATATAGAGTAACTGAATCAATATAATCATTTTTTATAGTAATCCATGACTTGGAGTCAAACCCTAGCTTTTAAGGGAAATTACTAGTTTTGAAATTGAGTTTGGAGGGACTCCATGGATGAAGGACTACCATACCTTAGTTATGAATCCCAAGAATTTGAGTAGAAAATCTTGTTTCTTCAAACCTAGCTTCCACTTTCTTCTTCTTCTTCCTTGAAGTTCTAGAGAGAGAATTTTGGAGAGCGTTTGGGCTTTTCTTTTGGGATTTGGAATTATGAAGAAGATGACTTAATTTAATGACTTAAAAACCTTATATAGTTAGTGTAATTTAGTGTAAAATTATGTCATTTCGTATTAATTAAAAATGGAAATCCCCAAAGTTCCTCTAAGTGTAACTGCCAAAAGGCAGTTTCCATGACCACCCACGACCCATCAGAGACGGACCGTGGTTGGACCCATGACCCGTGCTGGTGAACATGGTTGGGGTCCTAGGACTTGGTTCCTACAGTCTTGACCCACGACAGCACGACCAAGGTCCGTGGGTGGACCCACATAGAGTGCTGGTGAACGTGGGTTGTGTTACTGGGACTTGGTCCTTAGGTCCTTGACCTATGGCCCCCCACACACGAGGCATGGGAGGACCTACGGGGCATGGGTTGCCCTCATGGATCACTGCCCAGGTAGCCTCCTTAGGGTCCTCTTCAAGGACCCATAGTTGGTTTTAATGGTCGTGCCTTGACGTTTAACATGAAACCCTATATTTTTAGGTACGGGGAGGTATGTTTTACGATTCTAACCCTAATGTCAAGCTCTAGTGTATCTTATTAATTTCCGAAGTGTTAAAAAAACTCAAGATCAATCGGTTCAACAAGGATGCCTACAAATAGTGCTGCTCAAGATTCAACATAAATGCACACACAAGGTTCAAACTACACATACGATGCTCAATTTTGCACTCAAAGATTTGAATTGTGACTCACTATTATCAAGTGTACTCAAGCTCACAATGCTTTCTTCAAATTCAAGTTCAAGCTCAACAAAGGTACTCAAATGCCGTCACAACAAAGATGATTCCATAATCACATAATATTTCTCAAAAATTGAAAGTCCCGGAATCAAATACAACTCTCACGCTCACAAATATGAACACATGCATGAATCCACCCATAGGCTTGCCCTTAATTTCCAATCAAAATTCGTTTCAGGTCACTAGAGATCACAAAGGTCTTTTTTAAGGCTTGTAACGGGGCTGAGTGTAAAGGGATGGTCATTTAGTCTTAGTGGCTCCTACCTTCATGAACTATGGCCTGAATATCACATTTTCTCCTTATCTTTCACATTCAAACATGTTCAAACTCCACCCCATTATTCAACTAAAGATGAATCACCGGATACCCCATTATTCTTCACTCTTTTCACACATGTTATTACATAACTTTTTCTCTTTTTCAGTCTTTTTCTTTTCTTTATTCTTTTCTTCTTCTTTCTCTTCTATTTTTTTTTATATAGAGGTGTTTCATCTTTTTCAAAACAATCCATCAAAGGGGGGATTTTATTTTTTTACACTTCTGGACTTTCCTTCTTTTTCACCACACCCCCAACTTAGGCTTTTGGCCTAAGTTGGCTATTGAAACGAACCAACACTTCATAAAGGTTATAGGTGATGAGATAAAGAGGTCAAAGTTGTTCAAGGTTTTTCCAAGAAAAGGATAGGCTCAAAAGGTGCCAAGCAAGGTTCACACATCTCACAAGGTTTAACACAAAGAGGTATAGTTTCAAGTTGGTTCACTCTTCAAAATTCTTACCTAAGATCATTTCAATTGCTTGCTTCACTCAATAAATCAGACCAACGGGGCAAATTTTAGGTGTCATCAAACACAACGTTCAAAGTAATCTTACCACACAAGACATTGATACCATTATCAAACAAGACTCCACACTTTCTAGCTAGCATGCAATGTTCATCACAAGAGACTCATTTCACAATCGGCTAATCATAACGAGAGGCTAAAAGTTTACATATGGCCTATGTAACATAGTTTACCTCATAGTAGTCGCACATTCATTTCATTCAATGAAGAACACTATTCAAGTCATCGATATTGACTGCAACCGACACTCAAATTTGCACAAAAACAACCACAATCACACACACAAGAGGTGGTAAAATTTTAAAATTTGGTTCAAAACCAATTTCTATCAAAACAATGGGCCACAATTTATCAACAACCACAAT